>VZRX01020484.1:0-45141 GCA_013398075.1 Notiomystis cincta
GGAAGACGCCCACGCTGCGCTGTCGCATGGAGACAGCGGCGGAGCCGGGCGGGGGCTGCGCTGGCGCGGACACGGGCACGGGCACGGGCACGGGCATCGCGCCGGCGGGGGGCACCCACGGGGCACCCCTCCTGTGGGACGGCACCCACAGGGCATCTACAGGGCACCCATCCTGCGGGGAGCACAGCCCGCGCATCCACAGGACACCCGTCCTGCGGGGAGCGCCGCCCGGGTATCTACAGGGCACCCCGCCGGTGGGGAGCACCGCCCCGGCACCAAAAGGGCAGTCAGCTGCCTGGTTTCATTCGTCTTATTTCTAATAAGGCTGAAAATGCCTCATTATGAGTCTGTCTCATTTCTTGTGGTTCAGCGTAGCATCTCTGTCTGCGCTCATTAACCTCAGGTCTGTTATTGTAGGCGGTAATTTAATTATAGCTCTTTAAACATGAAAGCTCTTGCAGCAGTCCAAAACACAGCTGGCTTGTTCAAAATTCACTTGGTAGTGTGACTCTGTACCTGCAGTGATGCTGCTCAGGGTTCCAAAGGACACAGTCTCTCACTCAGAGGAGCAGAGGGACTAGAAAGAGCTCTGCTGAAAGGATGTTTTAATAGGTTGGTTGGTATATGAAGGACTGATTGAAATACTGATACATGACTGTGTATCAAGAATGTCCTGATATAAATTAGAGATGTGGTTCTGCCTTCATGGTAAAGCAATTCCAAGCGACGCTAAGATTCTGGGGAAGATAAGCTCTGTGATAATGCTGCTTGATCCTGGCTGTAAGGATACTTGGGAGTTATGATTCAGCTGAAACTTATGCAGGGACCTGGGGAGCAGTTCAGAGATAAGCTCTGCTGGCTGCAGCAGGGCTCTCTGTTACTCACTGTCATGCTCACTGCATTTTGATTGGGTTGGGAGAGAAAGGCATTTTCAGTGTGTGTTATAGTTACTTCTTTAGAACAGCAAAGAAGAAAAAATACAAGAATTCTCATAGTGGTTGCCACACTATAATTTGGAGAAAGGCATCGCTGTTGACACTTCTTTTATACCACTAAGAAACAAAGTGTAAAGACAAACACATAAATGAGTTAAGGATCTGGCTGTTACGTGACAAAGAACTCTCTGTAGAGGAGAGGCAGAAGAGAAAGCAAAGAGGAGAGCAGCAGTCAACGTTTGCTCTGCAATACAAACTGTTAGGTGAAGGCCTGCAGGTTTTTGGAAATGTTTGAAAGAAGCCTGCAATCACCATGCTATCTGGTGCCTGGGGAAAGAGCATTTTCAGCCTCCTTACAAGTAAATATGATTACACCACAAACACCTGATTTCAGCAGTTGTTTCTGCTCCCTAATGGAAACTGGCAGCAAGGTGTTAACTGTCAGGGCCAAATTAGTTATGGCTTAATTTAGTGACATGTTTGTCACTAAAGAGGAGATAAGGCCTAAACTAGGATATTGGAGCTCCACGAAAGGAATTAAAGCAGGCTCTTACTGTACTATGGAATTAGGGAGAGAAGGCAGCTTTGGCTAATCTTCGGCTTTAAGAATGGCTGGACCAGAGCAAAGAAGGAAGGAGTTTGAAATAAATCGCTGTGGAGGGGAATGAATGGATTATGGAGTTGCTGTGGCTGTTAGCTGTAAAATTGGATTAGATAAAGAACTTTAGCAAGGCTGTATGTCTACAATCTCTTTTTTTAAAAAAAATCCCAAGGATAGCAGCCATGTTGTCTCTGCTGAAGTGATACAACAATCTGCAAGGGGGAAATGCCCTGTGGAAATTTCACTTCATAGCCTAATTGCTCAATGATACAGACAAGGTGAAAGACTAATTAATGAGCCAACTTGAATAGTCCAGGTCTTAATGACTTGGTGGAGGCACCCTGAAAGACACTGGTATTCAGTTCAGATACAAGTAAAAGTTACAGACTGTAATCAGCAATACACAGTGGCTAAGGAATGTCTAGAAGGCACATAGTTATATCTCATGGAAAAAAAAGATTGTAATTTGCTGGGTGATAATCCTAAAATTTTATGCAAAGTTAGTGATTTAGTCTGTAAAATGAGAGAAATGAGAAATACTACAAAAAATTGGTAAGTGGTTCAGATAAATGCTGACATGATGGAAAAAAAAAGTTTCTATTAAAGTTAACTGTCAGAAGTCAGGCGAGGATATAGGACTACAAGGGCAGAGTGAAAAATGCTTCACAGAGGGGGCCTTCAGGGCAAAAGTTCTACATGTCTGAGTATTTAAACAATTACAAATCCACTACTTAGGAAACATTAAAGTGCATGAGAGGAATTAATAATGACTCCAACATGTTACTGAATCAGGTGTGCTAGAATGGACAATGGAAGTTGTGCACTCTCAGAACTCCTAACTGGGCTCAGATCAAGATAGTGATTAGAAAATAGGCACTGCCTACTTGCATGGGAGAACTGTGCCTGAAAATTGGTCCTGCAAAACTCAAACAAGATAGACTCTTGGATAAAAGGTTAAATTTAAAATTCCCTTGCATTTCAGTGCAGCTAATACTATGGCAAAAACACTGTCAGCAGAAACTCAATCTAAATATAGGGCAAACAATCCCACAGTTTCAATGAACAAATCATCTTGTAACATCTGAAATTGCAGTAGCAGCCATACAAAGTATTAAGTTTTCAGCAAAATGAAAACTAGAAATATTTTTAAAATGATCTAGAGGCATCTTTGCATTTGAAATTACTTGGAATTTGAAGCCAACTACATCCACATTCGTTTGAATGTCTTTTAAAAATAATGAAAACTATCGTTGAAATATAATCTGAGGTTGCTGCCAAAAAGAAAACATCAAAAAAGGGAAGAAAGATGAGTTTGTGATGAAATTCTATTGTACTTGATTCTGGGCCATGCTGACTATGTTATTAAAGCACTTTTTTTGAATATTTAGGCCTTAAGGAAAAGATAAATTACTCTGCATCAGCTCATCATGCAATACATTTCAACATAAGGCATTAGAAGGAGACTTTGGAGGTACTCACCTGATCCAGGACAAGAGCAACTACAAACAGCAGTGAGCAAGACTCAGACATGACGTGATCTCCATTAATGGTCTGTAAGGATTAATGACAGTGCAGATTACCTGGTTAGTGTTCATGTTGTCAAAATTGTGGCAACAGGCTGTGGTTTTTCATCACAGGAAGAGAACATATTAGAAACTTATTGTTTAGAAAACAAGCTATTGGAAAGGATAATCCTCTAGGAAAACTGTGCCATTTGAAAGAACAATTGACCAATAACCCATATTCCACAAGAGCAAACTTGTAGAAAGCCTTCAAAATAAAGCAGGCTCAGATTCATCTGGTTTGACAATTCTAGAAAAAAAGAGGGGATTACTAAACTGAATTGACACTGATACCTAAGTTTTGACCCAAGCAGATTAAGTAATATATAACAGTGTTCCAGAGTGAAATCCAAAGGACTAGAACACTTGGTGAAATTGGTCCCAAATGTCATCCATTTGGTTATTTTACAGGTGTCACACAACAAACTTGGGAGCTGACACTGTGAAAGCAATGCCAACAGCAAATGACCCCAATAACAAGAGCAGAAGAAAATCCTTCTGCAAAATATGCCCAAGACAATAAGGAATTCATGTGCCTTTCTATATATTTAAACAAAAGAATTATTTATAATTGAACAAAAGTTATGGGTCACATGAAGATATGTTCATGTGCAGGAGCAGGCCAACACTACGTTTTTGTTTCTAGAACATAACCAAGCACTTCTGCAGATCAGCACATTCTGCACAGATCAACTGGCTCAGGTATTTCTGACAGGGCTTTACATTGCAGTATACATTTCACAAGAAATCATGAGAAACAGAAAAGCACAGACAGTTTTCTCCACACAGCCAGCACTGGCCAGAGCTTGGAACGCTCCCCACTCCAAACGGACGCTGCTGGCAGCTAGAGCAGGAATATGTGACCCTGGGGCCAGCAGACACTCTGGCTAACCTACTGCAGTTGTTTAGGATGCTTATGTTTGCTCCCCAGCTCTTCTAACTAAATGCAGCTAGTGAATTATTTTTGGCATTTGTGACTGTTCTTCTCAGGCTGACTTTCCATATGCGTTGCTTTACCATTATCCAGATCTTTGCTTTTCTTGTCTCCTTCCTGTGTTTGTATTCCACATGCTTCTCTGTGATACTGCACATACCTTCTGTCCTCACTTTGCTACATCTCTGGCTGTTGTTCTGCAAGTGTCAATAACAAAAATTTGTTAGGTCTTATGCCATTAAATAATAAAGATGGTTCTAATTATGTATTTCTTTTAAAAAGACATATAAACAATTTAGGTGAGTTCAAAATCTAGATAGAGATTTTTTTTTCAAGTTACACATGCCTGTACTATAAGTAGATACTCTAATTTTGAAAACTCAACAACCTTTTCGTGTATGCAGCTCTGTCATTCTGAAGCTTGTAAAAATTAGCAATCCTAATCTTGCAAATTATACCCTGTGGATGGACTCCTGGACAGTTCCAGCTTGGAGATCTTGTAACTTTTAGGTGCCTATGTTGTTCCTGGTACCACTAAAAAAATAAGGTTTGTAATTAACATGTACCCAGCGCTCTCAGTGCTAGACTGCTCAACAAAAATTAGTTCTGTTTGTAAATTGAAATAAAGATGTGACTGTTCAAAATTACTCCATAGTGGAGACAAACTTGAAAATACTGGAGTATTACTAATCCAGGATACCCAGAGCACTTTTATTTCCTCCTCACTTGCAGTTTTCAACATGATAAACCATTGGAAAAAACCTGTAGGATGTTTTCTTTTGGACAGGTCCATTGCCCTAAATGGAAACATTTCCATTTTCTGACCAAATGGGAAGAAACCATCCCTTAAACGTGGAATCCCATCATTGTCAGGGCAGCAGCATTACTTCCCACGAGCAGCTGGTCTGCCTGCTTGATCCCTCTGGAAGTGTTGCCTCCAGGGGCTGCATCCCCGAGTGCAGATCTCTGCGTGGGGCGGCTCAGGGAGCAGCAGGTGGGAGCTGCGGTCTGAGCACAGCGCGGCCAGCGCCGGGAACCGAGCGGCTGCGTCCCGGGGGAGCTGCTCCGGGAGGTACAGCAGGTAACAAACCCACGAGGAAAGGCTGGGTCGGAAAAAACCCAACATTTTTCTATTGGAAAATACCAAAAACAAACATGCGGCCGTTTCCGAAATGAAATCTCTCAACCTCTTTTCTGGGGAAGAAAAACAACCTACTGTAAAAACCTACTTGATTTAAGAGAAAAACAAATGTTGATGGTATCATCAATAAGCACAGAAGGAACATCTCTCTTTGAGTTGGCCTTTCTAAAGTAGCTATGCTCCTTTTTATTAAAGAGTAAGGCAAAATAAACTCTAACTTTTGATGAGTCATTGTAGTAATGGGGAGAAATGTTGCTTTGATTTAAACAGACAAAATAAAGGTACTGATTTTCTGCACACTGCTGCCTGTGTTCATCCAAAAAATGGTGAGACTCTCTGCTGAAAATGCCAGCACAAAATTTGAAGTTGAAATGTTGCTAGAAGAGTAGCACTAACTTCAGAAAGGTGTGAAGGATATTCATAGCAATTTTAAAATGACTGTGTCATAAACTACTGTTTCATTCTGTTTCAAAGCAGAATGCTGTGTACAGAATGCTGTTACACCATGCTGGTGTAAACTGGATCACATTTGCTGTCTGAAATCCCATCTAGAATTTCATGTCACTGTTATTCAGGTACAGAAAAAAGGTTTAAGTAACATCTTAGTAAGTCTTGATCTTTATAATGATGTTTTTCAGTGGGAAAAAAAAACCTGAAGAACAGCACATACTGCCTTGCCTTGATTAGAGAATGCAATGCACAAGCTTTTAAAAATCATTATTTATTCAGCTTTATCTGAGAAAAAAATATATAATCAGCAAGAAATCTGAGTAAAAATCTGCAAGGACACAGATTGCACATAGTGAGAGGAGACAAACAGTAAAGGAAGTAAAAAATCCAGTGGTTTATCTTCTCCATGCGTAAGTAGATGCTTAATTCTATTTCAACTTGCTTTATATTGCAGAACAGAAAAGCTTACCCACTCCGTGACACAGAGTCCTTACATAATATACAATGTGGACATTTCAAAGAGTTTGACTGATTTTTAAAAGCTATTTGAATATCAGTAAGTATCTTGTAGCAAGTTTGTGAATATTCAGGCATACCTGAATTTAACAAAACTTTTACAACATAGATGTTGTTTTGCTTTCAGTGTAATTTAATAGGTCTTTTGGGATCTGCCGTGTTTGAACATCTGGGAAACATCACATGTTGTCTGTTGATCAATGAGGCAACAGGAAAGGCATGATGTGACACAGATGTTAAATATGGCAATACTCCATAGACCAACCAGATCACAAATGGGAATGATCAGACTTTGAAAAATCTGATTAAGATTCATTGACTGGATAAAATTCAGCTGAGTTTTTTTTTTCCCTTACATTTCCTAGCTGCTCTTTTAACAGTATTATAGTGGGTATTACTGTGGTCAATGAATTATTGCAAACTGGCTTATTTGGAGGAACAAAATGATCTAACTGAAGATGAGGACTTTTACTATCAAATACTCTACAGGAAGATGAATCCAACTTGCCAGATCCCTGCTGTCTCATCATGAAGATTAATGTCTACTACTGGATAACTCTGCCACTTCTCGTAAAACAAAGAATATATAAAGCAAATTTATTGCACTAGTCTAAGCCTCAGTTAATTGACTAACTGCCACTACAGTAAGAAACCTTTTTCTCTCTCATATGCAAAAGAGAAATAGTGTATATCAATTCCTTTAACTGTTACCCAGGAATGCCACCTCCTGGCTACATACAGAAACGCCCTTTGAGAGGGAGAGGGGAAAAAAGGCAGCTTTCATTCATTCCGCAGTTTCCATAAAACCATTTCAATTAAATACATGTTAAAAATGCGTGAAACACAGACATGCCTCCTGGCAGAGTTTGTATCTTGCTCGTTGAAATGTAAAGGTACTCAGACATTTACTTTTCTAAAGAAATTGTGTGGTTTAAAATAATAAACACACCTGACACTGACTTTCTGTAGAAACAACCTTAAAGCTGTTGTATTTAAAGGTAGCAGCTGAATCAATATCATGAATGAAAATCTGACCTTACTGAAGCTGACAGGACTTTTGCCACTGACTTCAGTGGGGCCTAAACTTTCAGCTTGTGTTTTTTGGAAGTTGCTCTTATGAACTGGGTTTGAATTGACAGAAGTTTTAAAGGAAACCAGACATATCTTCTGCAATTCAGTGGGCACAGGATTACAAAGGGGAAACTGGTTGTGCAGAACAATGATGGTAAATGTTTTCAGAGTCAGAGATCTCTCCTTCCCTATGATCAGACCAGATTAATTGTTGCTTTTATTCCTTGAACTTGTCCAAAAACAGACTTAGACTTGTTTGGTGTGGCTAGTACAGGAATATGTTCCTTGGAGCAATCATATTGTCATGCTGCAATGGACTCCCAAATCAAAGCAGAATTCTACTCTGGCTGCTAGGATGATACACAGACAGGAGGGTAAACAAGCCAGAGAATTTCTCTCACCTGGAAAGCAAATAAAAAGCATTTTTCCAGTGCATGAAGACTGTTTGGGCAGACAGCAAATGAAAGCCCCTGCAATTACAGATTACTTTAACTCTACTGCATTTAGCTTCTGCCTTATTTTTTTTACCTAAATGTTACAGCTGTGTGATCTCTTGCAGACTTAAATTCTCAAGTTCATAGGTAAAAATAATTTCAGTGAGCCCAATCCTACACTTAGGTATTTCAGAGGGAAATAGGTTCTTTTTGGTTCTGCCCATCAGTTTCTTTACTGTGTCAAGCATAATGTGGCAGAAATTGTAATACAAGGTGACAAATCACTTATCCTTAATGGGGACACTGGACTGTTTTTATTTTCCAAATCTGTGATTCTCATATTTTTTAATCTTGTCAGATAGGCTGTAATTTCAAGAATTCAGTGGAAGAGCATCTATTGGAAGAGATTAAAAAATAGTGAATGCTATTGTATCTTAACAACGGGTGTGTGATATGTTTGATAAACATTTTCTTTACAATTAAAAGCTTTCTATCTAAATACAGAAGATACAGGAGGGAAATTATTAATTTTTTTCTTTTTCCTTTTTAAAGTTTTATTAATTGTAATGAGTTTTGATAGGCTGCAGATGTGTGGTTCTTCTACAATAAATAAAAACAGCATGAAGCTTTATCAATTTTCTTACTCCCTTCTTTGGAGGAAGAATATAAAAGACAAGGACTAAATGGAGATTAAGCTGTATCTCTGCTCCTCCTACAGTGCCATACTCGTTGTCTTTCTTGAGGTGTCATCTTGAAACTATGACCCAGGCACTGGGACATGGAAAGCAGGTACCCACTTACTCAATCCATCTACACAAATGTCCACAGAGTTTGTTATTCCTCTCTGCTGCCTGCTGAGAAAGCTGTAAGAAGCCATTTATAATTGTGACATGTATACTAAATTTTGACATATATAATAAGTAATGGAAAGCACATTTGTGAATCCTGATTTTTTTTTTTTTCTTTCAACTTTGATTTAAAACGTTACAGGACTTCCATGATTCTTAAAATACTATGTTTTTTTTTAATGAGGGCAGTTATGATCCAGGTGCCAAAGAAATGACAGCATGTGTTGGGTGACTTTGTGGGGTTTTTAAGACGAAGGCAGAGTTGAGGAGACAAGTGCTCAAGAGAAAAAGAGAAAAATGTTGCAACATGAAACTGTCCCAACAATTTGCTCTAATATTAGTGATACTATCTTCTATCTGTAGATGGCAGTGATCTCCCACTGCCTGCTTCAGGAGGAAAGGGGGAATGGTTTTGGTGATGAAATCCTAAAATTAAAAACCACTGTGCAAAACAGATGTGGGGAAGAGAAGTCATAAGGTATGGGAAGGTAAGGCATTTATATGCCTTATTGTATTTCATTCATGTGATGAGAAGATGTGTCAAGCCATTTAGAATCTATAAATTTCTGTACCAAAGGATTTTGATGACAAATTACAGAATATTGTATTTTGAAATTTATCTCTGATTAAAACCCTTTGTTGGCTTTCTGGACTTCTTGTATGCACCTTAGACACATTTAATTATTTTAAACATGTTTATTCAAATAATAGCTGCTGTTTTCCTTCCAAACCCCTCTGGGTACTTAGCTACCTCCTTCATCAGTTGTTCAGCAGGTCTGTTACCCATTTAATTTTTAGCTGTTTTTCTCTTGACACTTGCATTAGTTTTCACTTTCGTTCAAATAAAATGCAGTAAACAGTGTGTAAGTCTACCTGGATATACTTCACTGAAGGGTGTGATGTGAAGCTCACTGGAAGCAAAGAGTTCTTATTAATTTCAGTAGGCTTATGATCTTGCCTCCCAAAANTTCAAATAAAATGCAGTAAACAGTGTGTAAGTCTACCTGGATATACTTCACTGAAGGGTGTGATGTGAAGCTCACTGGAAGCAAAGAGTTCTTATTAATTTCAGTAGGCTTATGATCTTGCCTCCCAAAACAGAGAGAATCTTCAAAACACAACATAAAGTCACTATTTTCCACTATTGTGGATTGTTTTTATCTTAACGGTTCTGCCTGAAGAATTTCAAAATATGATACTTTTCATGATGATCAGACTATAAAAACTACATTTTTAAAGTTCTATTTCATGTGTTACGGGCTTCTAGCATTAGATTTTAAATGGAATCTAGACACACAAATGCAGATGAGGTGCCTAATAGGATTTCAAACACCATCTAAATAGCATTTTAAAATTTGCTGCTGAAGTTTATAAATATCAAGGAGATTTGGGGTATTGTGGGGATGAAGATGCCTACAATGCATGTATATGCAAAGTGCACACAGAGAAGTACCTAAGCCAGTTATTTCTTAGGAGCCATTGTTTTTAGCAGAAAGTGAATCACTGCAAAGAGAAAAAACCCCTGAAACTATTCATCTGCTTCTAAGGCAGCCCAGCCTAGTGTAAATGGCATGAGCATTAGATACCTTAAAGTGACTTCGAGACATTCCTCAGCAAACCATGAGCACCTATTTGTTTCAGGTCCTTCTATTTAATGTTAAGCCATCTCATTCCTTGCTGCTGAAAGAGGTTTTGCAATATCAGCACAGCTAATCTGCAGCCACTGGTGTTTCACTGCAGTCGAGCAGAGGCTTGTCATTAGTATGACCAGTGGCAATTTTGACCTCTAGTGCAGAAAGCCAGCATAAATTACTGTGCATTGCCTAAATCCTCTGTGGAAAGCTTAGCTGGGAGTTTTGTCCTTCTGCACAGGAATGTATCACATCCAAAATGTTCTGGAGCAAAAAGGACACACAGTCTCCATCCCAATAGCAGGCTTTCCACAAATTCCAGCAGTAAGATAAAACCATCTACCTGGCATCACTGTATTCAGAGCTTTCTATACATGAATCCTACATTTTCTCCTCTGAATTTTGTCAACTCTTTCCTACCATGCCAAATGGATTTTGTCTTCTTTAATGACCACACTCTTCAGTTCTTTGAAAAGCAGCAGCAGTTTCTCTAACCGATCTGTCATATTGCTTCTAAATTGCATAATTGCAGTTCTAAAACTGAAATTTTTTCAGTGAGTGAATGGATAATCTTTATATTCCATTTATTCCATTGTCAGAAAAATAATCCATTAATCTGTTCCATTAATAGTTCCTATGAAACTAGTATGTAGTTTCAAAATATGCACTCAAAAAAAAAAAAAAAAAAGGAAAGGGCAGCTAAGGAATTAAGGAATTGTGGGAATTGTGTATGGCCTTATTGCCTATTACTTACATATTACTTACAGATCCATACATGTCTATATCCAGACTTGCCTTTTCACACCACTGGCAGGGAACAGTATAGAAAATTAATTTTCTTAACCTGCTTATATTGTTCTCTCTCCAAAAAAAGACTATTGTGAGATATTAAATAAAACTTAGGTTTAGTATCTCCACTCATGCTCTAAATGCACACAGTAAGATCCCTTCTTTTGGAGTTACTTTTGGTCACTTCACAAAAATGTCAACATTGGAATTTTGCAAAAAAACTCATTTAGTAAGCTGTTGGCTCAGTTTGCTTTCTATACACTTCCAAGATTATTTGCAGCTTGAACTCAGAGTGTGGAGGACTCTGTGTAACTCTCCCATAGCTTCCAGTGACACTGCCTGACTTGCAGTGTTTCTGTCTCTCCTTCCTCCCTTCTGCTTTTTCCCATTCTCATTCTTTTGCTCCCTCTCTTCATCTTTCTAATTCATTCCACATGCCCTTGAATATGTACCATGCAAGCTGCTGTTTTGCATTCAACATTTGTTTATCCTGGGACTTATCACAGTATCTGAGAATCTCATAACTTTCACAGATTTTTATCCTCTTGAAGCCTTTGTGAAACAAGGAAGTGTGTGTCAATTTACAGGTGGGGAGTGGTCACACTGCAGATTAAGTGAGGTGCTCAGAGCCCTGCTTAGCCGTGGGAGCTCTATTCAAGTATTTCTTGGCTCCTGATCTGCTCTATAGATTGAACATTCCTGTCGAACTACATCTCCTGCAGTGCACCACAGCCTCTTTTCAAGGTGAGGACAGGCCATCACTCCAGCACTTTTGGCTTCTGGGAGATACAAATTGGCCAGGGAGGCTCCTCTTACATTAGAACAGGGACAGGAGACACAAATTCAGAAATTTCAGAAAACCCCATTGTGACTTTTCAAAATCAAAATTAATGGATGGGTAGAAAAGAGAATGTGTGTGGGAATGGGTTCAAGTGTCTGACCTGTATTTCCATTCCCCCAAAAGAAGCCAAAGCATCCTAAAATAAAAAAAAAAAAATCATGCAAAGCAGATACTTTACTCAAAAACAGTTAATGATCTAAAAATGTTGGCCTTTGAAGAAAACTCTGTAATGGCCCTGGTTGTATCATAGACTGGAAGAAAAAGCACATAACTAAGATTTCATTAGAGTTATCTTTTCCTTCTCATTTCAGAATATCTGCTGTAGGTGCAGCCAGTTTGCTTTTTGTGATAAAATTCACCTACCTGTCCATTCACATAGTAAGTCTCTTAATGCTGGTTCTAAATTAATTTTTTTTTGAATTGTCAAAACATAGGACTGTGTATCCATGTTGTACAGCTCAAAGGGGAAGCTTCCAAAGCAGTGAAAGGAAGGCTCACATAAGGACTGAGGCTGGCAACATGTGAAATTTGGGTGCCAGGTTATTAAGTATTCTGATTTAGCCACGATGTGAAACTCCACAGTGAGCTCTACAAATAGCTTTGCTGATACTGAGGTAGTGACCTCTGAGGCTTTCATGTGACTCTGCTGCCAATGGGTTGTCTGGTCCACTGGGGTGCCACTTTCCTTTGATTTATCTTTGAGTCTGAGGAATTTTTTTTTTTTTGCTGTAGTAAGAAAATCCTATTTCAAATTCATTATTAGAGCTGGCCCCAGTGGATAAATCCTAGTAACTAGATATTTATTTTCCATGGATATATATACTGAGTTTAAAATAAGCCTCATGCAGATAGATGTCTGGTTTTCCTTATTAATTAAGGGAGATGGGGAAGGGAAGAAAAAGGGTAATATGTAATAGCTCACTTACCTGAGAAAAGCTGTGCAGCTGGGTGTGATGTGTTGTATAAGGCAGAAAATATGCATCTAATCAATTGTACTCTCTTGGAACCTTAAAAAAATTGGTTTATAGCAAGCATCATCATACAAACTTGGTGATAAAATAAACATTCTGATTACTTCTGCACTTTTCTGCAGACCAGATACAGTCACCATAAATGAAGTTAAAAAAAAAGAAAAAAAAAGAGAAAGAACAGAAAAGTAACAAATTAAATGTTTGTGTAAAACTACTCTGGTAGTGAGCCCTTATCTCCTACTCTCAGGATTCAAACTGCTTTGCCTAGTGAAAATGTTTCAAAACTGACATGCAGAAAGAGCCTGCATTCTGCTGCAAGCATAACTTCCACTGAACTGTGTAAAAATAAGGCAAGATACAATGTCAACACTAAGAAGAAAAGGTTAAGTTACAGTCCTTGTAAATCTGATGGGTATTGCATAAGAAAGCCTTTTTTCAGTAAATCACTTCAGTGCTTTTTTTCTATTCAGTATTAAAAACATTGCAGCAAAATCAAAAGTTTCTAGATCTATCACAGAACTCTGAATGTAGCATTTCTACAGGCTACAAAAGATATTTTAAATCTTATCAGAAATCTCATCGGGGACTTAATCTGTCTGCTGAAATTTTGCAGAAATTGGCTCTATTGCCTCTCTACCTAAAGTCACCTACAAAACTAGAGATGTATTTTAGTCTCTGCTCAATGTTTTATGCAAGAGAGACAGTAAGGAGAGTAGTGTCATCTCCACCCTCACAGCAATTACAGCTGCTGACTGCAGGCAGATGCTGCACAAGGAGCTCAGTCCAGCTAATTTCAAGAAGTGTGTTTCATGCTAAGCACTACCAAAAAATAAACAGTATTAGCTGTTGGTACTCTAAATATACCACAAGGGCTACTACACCTTACTGGGTTTTCCTCCAAAACTTCCTTAAAAATTGCCTTTTGCACAAAGGCAATCAGCAGTGCAGTCGGTGTGCAAAGGCTGGGACTCTACCACGCCGAGCTAGGCTTGAGACGATGCCAGCTACTTCCATGATGGGGTTTCTCCTTGTATTTTTACTCTCTGAGCAATCCTCTTTCTCAACATTTTTGTTAATCTATTTTTTACTTCATATTTTCAGATATATAAATACATGGAAGCATTTCAGAGGAGTTCCAAAGCTTCCTGAGAAGTGACCGACCTTTCTAACTCTCGGAGTATGTGCAGTTAATTGAAAAGTTCTCCCCTCAATATATTTTCTCTAAACAATGGGAAAAAATCTATGTTAAACAGAACACCATCCAGGTATGTGTGTAAACTCGAGAGAAGAATGCAAGGGAGTTACTTATAAAAGGATGAAAATATTAAGTATTATTTATTCAGTGCCAACTATATTCTTGGTTCTTATCTGTTCTTACAAGCAGCATTCTGCTCATATATGGAAGAAGCAATTTGAAGCCACAGCATCTGAGCTACAGTAATTTTGATATAATGGCAATGAAAAGATGCCAGCAAAGTACCTTTTATGTGTGTGTTAAACTTAGCTTTGGTTGACAATGTGCCCACTGCAAAACATACACAATACCTATAGGAATGATAAACAGAGCTTTCTCCAAAGATTTTATTCACTTCTGTTGTAACTTAGATATTAATTTAGTGTATAATTTAATCTATCAATTCCTTATCTATAAAAGGGATATATCAGGACTTCTCTAAGTCTTGTCCAGGCACATTTCAATGTCTTCTGAGAGGAGCTATCATGCTATGGGTGTTGCTCCACCCCTGCTACTCCACAGCCCTAGTCAAGACTGGGGGCTCAAACTGTAACTGTTATATCCAATATAATATGAAACATTAATTTTATTGTGGTAGCTGCAGGCATTAAGACTTTAAACAAGGAATAAAAAAATACTACTGTTTGACAGATAAGGAATATGAAGGAAAGAGTTCTGGAAATGCTTTAAAATACCTTAGTAATATTTTCTGAACCTCTAAACACATTTACTATGATCACGTCTCTCTTTAAGTCTTGTAAGCCAACACCATCTTATTAACTTTTAATATATGAAAAATATGCACTATAGGAAATGTAATGTTACTAATGAGGTAAAGATCTCCCCCCTCACTGTTATTTCCTGTCCATCTCCGAGGTAAGTAACCATGTATCTTTGTATATGGACATGTACAAGATAAGTGAAATAGCTACTTACCCATCTCCAGTCCCAGTGGACCTTGATTAGCCAGTAAAAAGGCAGAGGCCACATCAAACCAATGCTCTACAGAACAAACCCAAAGAAGTGCATTAAGATTCTGCCCTTGTAATGCCAGCTAGTGAGATTTTCACACATGGGGAATACTGAATAGGACCTTCTAAAGCTAAAAGATCCTGCAATCACACTTTGTCCCACCAACTAGTGGTTCCCAGTAAGATAAATACAAAGAAATCTGCAGTAAGAACATAAAGAAATACTCCCAGAAAATATCTCAGACTTTTAAATCACAGCAATATTCCCCTTGTTAAAAAAGCAGATGAAATGTATTTGCTTGTTAAACACTGCATTCATAAAAGAAAACTTTTCTTTGCTGAGGATTGCACAGAGCTTTCAAGTTCTTTTCTGCAAGCCAAATACAGACATCATTTTTTTTTCTGATATAAAATGCAACCCTTCTGCAACCTAATCAAAAGTCAGACTGCCAGATCCCAAATGATACTTTAAAAAAAGGTCGCATTAAATTTCTACGGGTCATTATTAAAAACATGTGGAATGTTCCCTCCAATATCTTTGGAATTTAATTGCACACTGTCTGGACACTCAGGGTATTCCTCATAGGCAAGGAACAAAACATGCTGATGTTAGAGGCCACACTGAAAGCAAACTCTTGCTTCCCCCTGCCCATCCTCTTGTCCTTGGCCCTCCCTACCACTCTGGCCAAAACCTAAAGGAAATCAGCACAAGAAATAGCATGATCATGGAGGAGTGCTTGAAAGTACTGTTAAAAGCAGATTTTCTCAAGAGTAAGAAGAAAAACTCAAGAAAAATGGGCTTAAGTGACTGGTCCAAATTTAAACAAAACCCACCCAAAGCAGCAAGGCAGGCAGAGCAAACCAGGCTCTGAATTAAAGCCAACTCATGTGAATTTCAGGTCAACCAATGGCTAATAGCAGCTCCACAGGGATTAGAAGCACTGCCTGCTACTAAACTGAGCAACCCTAAATGTAAACTCACTCATCCATTGAAGTCATGTTGAACATCTACTGGAGCGTGACTGAAATCAATACACAGAATTCCAGATAAACTGGTGAAAATTTGTTCAGCAAATGTATCCAGTAGAATATGATTTAAAGGGATATTCAAATCTCCCTGATACCTCCAACTGTTTCAACTTTTCTGGAAAAGCTGATTCAATACAAAACTTTTAGTACTTCCATGAGCTTTAGATTTCCTGACCTCCAGCGAGTGGGAGGCTCATTGCAGTTTCCCTGGGTGTCTAAAAACTCACCTCTTTTTGGAATGGCACATTGAGCATCTTGTCACTAGGTGAAGTGCAGTGCTATCTGTGCTGAAACTTAGTTTCCATAAATGAAATAACATCTGGTAAATGCCAAGAATATCAGGGGATGTCTATCCCTGCAGTGTTACAGCATCCTTGCTCTGATGTACTGATACTTAGTTTCCTATGATTAGCCTGTTGGAACTATCTAGAGGGATATGGGGTTTATTTATAAGCTCTAGTATACCTGCTCATATTTTATTTAAAAATCATTCCAATCATTTATTTTATAAATCAATTAGCTTCTACTGATTTCCTTCCAATTTACAGTGAAATATCTTCTCCCTGTTGTTATGCTGCTTATTTAAGTTGGGTAAATGTCCTTTAAATCTAGTTCTTATGTTGTAGGATGATGCCCTGAAATCACTTCCTGATAACAAATTTATTTTAAAATGCCCTTGAAAAGTTTAGTACAAGTATGATAAGAAATCAATTACGGCCATGTTGATGAATTAGGAATTATTATTATCTTAGCTTTGCTTTGAAACAAACAGAAATAATATGCAACCAAACAGATGAAAATACCATCCATAAGGAAAACAATTTTTAAAGGTAGAACTAGCACCAAAGTACAGAGTGTTCTGTGAAATCCGATTTCTGAGCTTAAAGAAACTCACAGGGATCTGGGTCACTGGGTTAGAAAGAACTGTGTTAGCAAAAGAAAGATTATTGTCTTTTTAATTTAGTATGCTAGACAATTAGGGGAACTTGATTTCAACAAAATGTTTCTGATATTATATAGCGTGGAGTTATGCACACTGCAGCTGAAATCAAGTTAAATTCTTAACAAATAAAGAGGTAGAAATGTAAATCTGTCCTCTATGCCCTACTTCTTCTGCCTGTGTAGCACACAGTGGGAATTCTGCAAGGACATAACATACCAAATGTATATATCCAGGCTGTGCAAGAGCACTGCACAGAAATGATACATTTAAAAAGTAAAAATCAAATCTCCCTTTATGTTTCTTATAAAAAAAAAAAAAGGAAAATTTGAAGACTTCAAATATTAATGTAATGACATCTTAGAGAAAAATTAGCTTAATATACAAAACTCAGTTAAACTTTAAAATATATAGCTAAAAGTCCTGAAATATTGTACAGCTCACCACTCAACATAAAACAACAACACAGAAAAACAACAGCAAACACACTTTGCTGCCTTAACCAAATCTGTTCATGTCAAATAAACCCATGCCATGAGTGCTACACTGGATTAATAGACATGAAAATCAACAAGTTCCCTCTTCTAGGCAATAATCCCTTGTAGCTCCATGCTAAAATCCACTGCAAGGAAATTAATACTACCATAAGAAATTTCAGATGGCCTAACAGTAGCATTGCAAGGATATTTGAAATAGTCTGGAATGGAATTTTATTCCCAATGAGTAATACTGGGTTTTCCTTCTGCATGGAAGGCTTTGACTTTGATTACCTTATATTTGGATTATGCTTTATCTAGCAAGACTCTATGATCTACAGTGAATGATTACAAACATTCATAAGTGTTAAGGATGATGTTAAAGCATCTGACCTAGAAAATTCTTCACAAATGGGTACTGCACATCTTTCTCAGGTTCCACAGCTGTGCCTTAGCCAAATGCTTTGCCCCTACCTGGTGTTCAGAACACACCTCACTGACAGGGTGTCACAGTACTCTTTTGTCCAGTTTCACCCTAAATAAATGTGAAATTACAGGTAAAATTCTCACTTTTTGAGTCTGCAGAGACAATTTTGTAAAGCATCTTGCCTCAAAATTCCTTTCACTGACATTTAAACTTTTCTATCTTTTCCTAGAGCAGAAGACAATCCTACTTCAGTATAAATTGCTACACAGGAGAAAAACAATAATTTCTTTCTCTCTGCATGAAATCACCCCTGCTTGGATATTCAGATACAACTGCTATATACTTACAGGCCTAAATAAACCTACTGATATATTTCAAACAAACTGCTAAAATTATTTTAATGTTGCTTGTATAGACATGAAAATCAGATGCACAGGTAGTTCTTCTGCTCACTACAGGTGAAAGACTGCAGATGGGTGTATGTTTTAAAGCGCTGAGATCATTGAAAAAAGCTTACAAATATTTCAGCTGTCACTAGATCAAGCCTGTGGCCAACAAGGTGAAACTGAAGGTATTCAACTTCTGCAAAGCTGCAGGGACACAATCACTAATGAACAATCTCGTTCACCTTGGGCAGCTGGGAATTTTGTAGCAGCTCTCACTGGGGCTAGCATTTTATATGATTTCTCTTTTCTTTAGTAAATTCCCCAAAACCTTACATATTTTGATATGTAGTCCCTTCTGCATCATCTGACTTCTGAATCAGCCCCTCAAAGAACACTGCATTGGCAGTAGGTACTGTGCACAGAATAATCTTTGTTCTCTGCCATATGCCCCATGTGGTATTTTAAAAAATGACTGATTGCTGCATGATTGTTCTGTTTTCCCCTGTAGCTCTTGGGCTATATATCTTCAGGTGTGTTAAGGTACCATGGTACGATGCCAGACTAAAATTTGCCTTAAACAAACTCCCAATAGCTCTGATATCACTTTTAATTTATATTATAATTTCTAAATTCTAGTTGCTCCCTTGTGACTTTTTTTTTTTCCACAAGCGCATGTGGAGCTCAGAAGCAGTTCTGTGCAGGAAGCAACCCTGTGCATTGAATGACACCCTTCTGTGGGACTTGTGTCTAGTTGCAATCTGACTCTTTCACCAGAGTGGCCAGTTGAGTCCCACAGGTTCTGGGCAGTTTTACCTAAAGCAAAAAATTCCTGGGAGTGTCCACAAATCTGAACCGGCATCTGTTCTTTTCCTGTTGTTTCTTCTTTGAAAATATAAACAGAATGTTAATTACCTTGCCCTGATTTTATCCTGCTGCTCAGTTTGTTTCCTTTTAACTTCTGAATCTATTACCACCTGCCAATTTGTCTAATCCTCTATTCTGGCAGATGTAAGGTTTTAGCTGAGATTCCTGCAATGATCCTAAAGGAAAATGAGCCATATTCCACTAGGTCAACAAGACTCAGAAAGACAAATCTGTTACAAACATTACTTCATCATTTGCAAAAACTGGAATCTACATACAGAAACTTATTTCATAATTTTGTTCATGGATGCATTCTGAGGAGCTTGACGATCTCTCACATGAAAGAAAGTAAGTCACAAGATTTGTGCCTCCAATATTTTCAGTGTCCTTTTCATTATTTTTTTTCATATTTTGTTCTTAAATGAATAATAAAATAAAACTTTAAATAATTTGGAAATTCTTCCCTAGTTCTCAGCACACACAGAAGAAGAAAGCTGAATCAGCGTTTTCACACGTGCTTAACTCCATAATTATGTGCTGTGCTAAATTAGAGAGCTGTGCTCAGGTTTCATATTACAAGGATTACTTTAATTCTATACAGGAAAAAAAGAATATTTTACACTATATTTTAATAAATAATTAATATTAACCTGCATCTATTAAAAAAAGGTTCAAACTTGCACAGTGCCGTAAGCTCCCACTGGATGGTGTTTATCGACTTGCAAAATCAGGACCTGGTACAATGGTATTTGGAGAGCACTTCTGTTTCATACTGTGCCAGTTCAATATTGCTAACTACAGGTGTTTAAAAAGCATAAAGTGGTCCATCAAATATCAAAAGATTAGCTTTATGCTTGCCAGATCTTTAAAAAATAAATAAATAAATTTGGAGCTCTGCTTATTTGCCTTCTGGTTTTTGATACTCCAGGGTTCAGCTGGCTCATGTTTTATCTCTAACCATAAAGGCGAGAACTCTTTTTTGATGGAAGCTAAAGTTTGCATCTACTCACTAGCCTGCAGGAGCAGACTTTAAGAAAACATCAAATATCATTAACACTCATGGGAAAATCATGAAAATGGGCTATGCTGGTTGATAACTTACTAATTTACAAATTTTAGTAATAGACATTGGTGCTTTGAACTACTGATGTGAATTAGCCAGGTTCTACTACTTACTTAATAGTCTGTGTTCCTTGTGGCATTGAAATTATTGTGGCTTAGAAACCTACTCTACAACTGAACACAGCCCTGCTTGCCATGTGAATCTGGAACAGATTTACTGGGAGAGCAGTGGGGGTTTTACATTTTATGCTGCAATAGAAACAGTATTTTAAGACTAGACCGAGTATCTTTAGACTAGTTACTCCAATTGTTTCAATAATGAAACTGCTGGTTTCCCCTCCTTTTGTAGTTCTTTGCCTTCAACCAGAAGCTCCACAAGGTACAATTCAATGCCACGGATTTTCATTGTTTGCTATTTGATGGATGAGACACAGTCAGAGGTGTTTCGTGAGCCAGTTTTAAGTTAGAACTGTAAAGCCCTGAATATCTACATCTTTTGGTCTGTCTGAAATATGGGAGCTACTGAAACAAGTGACATGGTGTAGATTTGTTGGAGGAATGAATAACTGAATACACAAGAACTAATATGCACTTGGGCTCTGTTGTTGATGTATCACAACATTGTTCCAGCAATGAACTTCTCCAAAGAATTTAGAGTTCAATTTGAAGGCTCGTTCCCCTGTCATTTTTGTACCTGGCTAGATTAATTGCCTCAAGAACTGAAAACAAATTTAAAGATCTAAAAATTTGGACCTACTTTTTACCCTGTGTGCTGTGAAAAGAGTAACTGAGTTCTTTTCTTTTATAAACTGATTTAGGGCTTTAATTGGCTCTTGGGTGGTGTAGAAAATACAAAATCTCATTCTATACTTCATACCTGACAACCTATGAATCCATCAGTTCAAACGGGACTGCCGTGGCAAATAAGAAAACAAAATTAGCTGAGAATGAAGGGAAAATCTTTTTTTCATTATCTTTTAAAAATCTCTTGTGCTGCTAAGCAGGTATAGTAAGTAGAGAAGAACTACACATAAACCCACCTAATTTAAGACGTGGTGCTTTTATAAATTGAACTAATAATAAAAAAAAAAAGCATTTCAAATTATGAGTTAATTAAATGCCTAAATATTTTCTTTACTTTTGCATTCATTTTTACTCAATTTTAGGATTAACAAACTGCCATGCTTAAAATTACTACTGAGGTACCAAATCACTATTTATGTACCTCATACTGTGACAGTGCTTTGTGAAGCAGTCTCATTATATATTCCTCTATTGATAGGTGTAGCATGTTTGTTTTTAATGGTCTGTAATTACTATTAAGAGTGGAATAAGCAGATAACTTTTCACCCACCTAATAACATGAAAATATTTAATATTTTAAATATTAAGTGTTCTAAGTATCAGTGACTGAAAAGCCTGGTACATTCAGGTCATGCAGAACTATTTCACTGAGGAATGAATAACCTTGTCTTTAGTTCACCTGATTGCCTCTGCTGGACTCCCTGGCTTTGCAGCCAGGCATCTTTAGCAAAATGTGCCATAGTCCATCACTGCAATCACATTTGAATTTCTGTTAATATCCAGCACCTTTTGTTGCTTATTTCACACTATCCATGCTAACATAATTATTAGTAATTTTATATGGGAACTGTATTAGTAAGGTTTATGCTTCCTTACATTATTATAAAATCTACATTTGTTCTTTATAAGAAAGAAGGGAATTTCTGGAACAATTATGTTTGCATGAAGTCAGCAGTAGTTTGGAATGGGCAGAATGCAGGTTTGAGTTTTGCTTTAGTAAACGTTAATTACACAGGTATTTCCTGCACCAGGAATTACTCCCTCAGAAACACAGAGCTGTGTTTTGAGAGTCAGTATTTTTTAGAATTTGGTTTTTTGCTTTCTTAACCAAAAAAGGATTTTTCTCTTCAAAGTTTATTTATTGCTTTGGTTTTTTTACCCCCTGAAGTACATTCCCAAGATTTTGATTTTCAATCTGGAGTCCTACTGGGTTTAGAATTTCACTGAATATTTAAGAAGTGTCCTGGCCAAGGAAGGCCTGCACTTTTAAGCACAGAAGTATTTTTAGTTGCAAATATTAAAAAAATGTACTCGCAGCTGTTCGCACAGCAGTGATTGGAGTGGTTGGAGTACTGGAGAATGCTGATACCTTGATATGTTTTATGAGTGTAATGTAGCTGTGCTTCAGGCAGAAATTCTTCAGAAGAATGAGGAAAAAGAACACCAAGTGGAACTGTTTAAATTTTTTAAAAAAAGAGTTACTTTTTTTTTTTAAAGGGACAGAAATAATAGTGCAGTTCATATACATATATACTGCAATGGAAATATATTTTCATTTGGGTACACTATGCAATTCTGCTTTTATTAAAATTATCTCAAGTAAATGCCATACCATGAGAATTACATAGGATACTGGTTTAGAACTGATTTTGTTTCTATTTTTTCATACTGCTCATGATTATCAAACTGTCAATCGTGCACATTGAAAAAATGAGTTTAAGAACACAGGGAAAACTAGATTTTGTAGGGGGCTTAGAGAATGTAATCTGCATGTCTACTTGCCCAATTCCCTCTTTGACTTTTCCTTCACCCATCTGAAAGGAGCACCTGCACTTCAGCATAAATGTGTTCTACCAAAGCCCACCCAACCCCAGTAGCAACCTCGTGCTGCATCAGATCCCACCAAGCCCAGCAGCCCTTCTCCCAGAAAAATCCAGTATCGACTACAGGGTTTTGAAGCCAAGCAATTGATTTCAGTCTGCAAAGACCTCCTGAACTGAAGCTGGCAGTTTCCATGCAGTCTTAGAAAAACTGGTCAGACTTTAGAGATTTAAGACATAGCAGTTGGTTCAGAGAAATTTGTTAATATTTAGGTACTTTACACAAATAAAAGTCTCGAGCTCAATTTATTTTTACTTTTTTTGTTAGATTTTTGCAATACCTGCTAGGAAGAAATCATGACTGCCACAACTGAGCACTGATACTAATTAATAACTTCCAATGCAGTATATATCAAACACTGCAGTTAAATAAAATCTTCTGGTTTATTTTCTTTTATTTAAGGGAGAGAACACATAAAATAACTGAAACCTGTAAATAAAATAAAATTATAAATTAAGATAAAATACCACTCTTTTTCTTTCTCTCTATAGCCTCATGCATTCCTTTCAAACATGAAATAACTTCTGAAGGAAGGATGGCTGTGGTGAAAATCAATATTTTTCCTCTAGCTGAGCCTACTTCAGAGAAAAGTCAGATCCTGCCTATGCCCTCTGCTTGCATCTAAAAATTTTAGGTTTCATTCCCTGTGGTAACTATCATAACTACACAGCTACTTCATACAGTATATATTGACTTTGTAAACTGTGGTTGTTCTCTGGTGCGGGGATCAGTATTCTGGACTGAGCATTCAAGTGTGGAAACAGGAAAAGTCTGACACGTTATTAGATGCGTCCTTACTCATGCTCTTTGTAAGACTTCCTGCATATCCCTGGATAGAAAATCAATGGTTACGTATGAAGTATCTGTGGTTACCTATTGCAAAGCAGCAACATGCTTCTTGAGTTTGTGAAAGAAGCTTGGCTTTCTTATTTAGCAATGAAGAACTGCAAGAGACAAAACCAAAGCTGGCTAAAGAATGTAATAATCCTAAATTTATTGCAAGAAGCACCAAAAGACACAATGAGCAGGAAGTGAAGACCTACATACAAACAGTCCCCTGGTAACTGGCATAAAGATTTGCCTTTGAGCAGAGCAGAATCTACTGCTTCTGCAAAACAAGAAAAACTCAGTGAGGTAATCTAACTGATTCTTAAAGAAAAGTGACTGTAGATGAGAAGAGAATTAGAGAGAAGAAAGGTATTTATACACAAGAATTATTAATAAGCCTCAGAACTTAATATAAGCTATGTACAGTGTTTGCACTACTCTAAGTTTAAAAGAACCATTAAACAATATAAGAATTTTTCAGTAGAACTTTAGTTAGGAACAGGGCCTTGTATAATTATCAAATAAGAGATGATTTCCTGCTCCAAAGAGCTTTCTATTTAAGTGTCAGTCAAAAGAGTCAGACAAAAATATATTGCTAAGTACTCAGTTGGATTTGTTTAAAGTTCTTAAATCAAACTTGTCTTAGTATCTGCAGGATATCATGTACCAGCACTGAGTTCACATAGGATTGTCACAGAGTTGGCAATTACAGCTTTGCAAGACAAGGTCTATTCCCTCACATTTCAGATGTAAAAACAAAGCAGAGTATGTGCCCTTACAAGGCTGTAGTGTCTAGTTGAGGAATCACATCCTACTAAATATGCTAGGCCAGATTCTGCCCCTGGTTATGTGCCTTTGTCAACCCACTGACAACATTAACTACAAAATAATATAAGGTGACACAAGGATTAAGCATTTTTACAGCTTAGAAAACAGTGAGCTCACCCTAGAACATCCAGGTATTCTAGGCTTAAAGTATTTACATCTTGCAGCTGCTAAATGTTCCTTCTGTGCAGGATACACATTACATAGCGTGCAGGTGGCAGTCATATCCTATCACTATTGTAAAAGCAGTTTGTTAGGCATACACAGTGTGACAGGGAAATGGAAGATAGCCAGGAATTTGATCTTACCTGGTGCTCCTTGCTGCTGCTTCACGGTCTCTTGCCATGCTCAGAAGTCCTATGCTTTGTATTTGCTTCAGGCCTAGAGCGTCAAAGTGTATCAGTTCTTTTACAAAGCCACACAGCATCAGCATGACATGTGAAACTAGCCAGTTCTACAGCTCTTTACACTTCAAATGTTTTCATGATATTGAGCCTTACAAGAAAAATGTCAACCCAGCCTGATCTTTAAGCCTTTCACCACTGAATCAACACACGTGTGTCACAGACATTTAACAGTAACTGTAGAGATGGATGAACGAGTTTGTGGAAAATCCTGACCCAACATGCATTTGCTCCAAAAGCCCTCCCAACCCTCTCTAAAGTTCCTGTCACATCAGTGGAGATCTTATTTCTTTGTTACTCCTTGCTAATTTCCTGGTCATCATGCTGCTCGCTGCTGATGTAGTAAAACCACATCCATCATCATAGCCAAACCCTTTAGCTGAGTCGACACAGCTTAATTATGAAGCTTCACTTTAGTAAGGTAGATAAGCAAACACCTACTGTAAGGAACAACAGACACTCTGCTGAAACAAGCAGCACGTGCTAGAAGTGAAGAATGTGCCTAAATACTCTGCTGTATTTTTTCATCTTATATAACAAGCCACTTTTTCACAGGAAATAGATTAACTCTGTGAAGGAGGCAAGAAGAGGAGTCAGGTGTTTGGGGAAGCATGGGCCATCAATGCATCTGCTGTCATTTCTCTATATTCTCTATTTTACTATGACATATCTTCCCTTTTCCACTACTTTTTTTTTTCCCCCAGGTTTTCTTATCCTTTATTTTCTGCTTCTCTCCTTTTGCTTGCAGACTCCAGCTCTGTAAGGATTTTGCTTCATCACTTTGTCTTGTACAGAATTAATTCAGTACTTATCCATTGTTTTGTGTTACTCTGCTTTAAATGTGTGATTTCCACTGTCCAAGCGGGAGCTTGTGTGAATGCTGGTGAGCACCTTGTTCTCTGTGGCTCAGGGTATAAAGCCTGTCACTCTTAATTGCCACCACAGATGACCTTTCAGCCTGAGTTTTGAAGTTCAATCATGAGATATATGGTATTTCCCAAGCTATTTGCACATGCTTTAACTGAAGGCTGTGTGTATGTGTATGCAGCCGTGGGTCATTACACAAAGTGAAACCACCAGCCTGTGTGTCCTGGGCCACCACACAGCCACCAGCTGATAATGACTCTTGGTTATTACTCACCAGGGTCAAATTCATGCCAGTGACCTAGAAGAAAAGGGCTCCATATCTCATTACTAACATTTTGAGCTCTCCAGTCCCTCTGACCACTGTGTTCAGGTAAGTGAAAAAAAGAAAAAAGGAAAAAAAAATAATCAGGAAACTAAGCCAGGTATTTCAGTAAAATGCATGTGTGGTATATGACCACATTAAACACCAGCCAGAGAGTGAAATTCTTGCACTCACAATCTGATAATGCATTCTCAGCATACAGATACCTTCTTATACAAAACAGCTGAAAAACTATCAATACCCTAGGAATTAGTATGATAGAGAAGCATCTCCAGTCTGTTGAGTGAATATGAGACATTTAGAGGAATCCCTAAATACTTTTTTACTTGATAGCCCCTAACTTTTCTGAGTGAGTCACTCTGGTGTGCTCAGTAAATAAAAAAGAATCACAGAAGCCCCTCAAGTGCATTTTAACAGAAGAAAAGACATTTCAAAGCCTTCTTTAAGTCATACTAAGATAAACTGTAAAGTTTTAAAGACATTTCTTTTTCTTAAATCCTAAGACATTAATGAAGTGCATTTGTAAATATCAAAATAGGATCCCATTATTCAAAAATGGGATTTCAAATTCTTTTCCCCCATTTCAGCTTCTTATGCAGTATTTTGTTTTCTATTTTGGGATTTCAAGTAACTGTTGCAAAGTTTCAGGATATTTACACAGAAAGGACTCAAACCTGCAGGATACCTTTACTGTGATAGTTATCCAGCAAATAAATTGCAAATGCATGCTTCAATTCAGTCAAACTGCTGATTGCCAAAACACATTTTAGGTTTTAGTTCTAACAGATCTAGGAATTCAAGGTTTTTAAAGCCTAACTAATTTAAATAAATGTATACACTCAGCTTTTTACACTCCTTAAGATGATAAACAGTACAAAATCATGAACTCTAAGTTCTTTCCCAGGTTATCTGTACTACCATATAAAATATTTCTAATGTAAATGTCCTAAAGTTGTCAAGATACTCATTAAAGTAGGAGAACTCATAGCCCTTAGCAGTTATGCCACCCTTGTATTTTCTGAAATACTAAATCCTAAACTCAGGCTTGGTATGTAAGTAGAGAAATTAACTTTTAATATTTTGGTTTACTATAGATTTGGATCATTTGGTTCATGAAGAGCACATTATTCAGCTATTTATCTGGGCTTTTAGAAACATTCCTTCTGTAGCAGGCTATTAGCCACCTTCAATGCAAAAAATGTGTTGAAATGTTGTGTCCAAATTAGTTCATTTGCCTGAAAGGGAGAGGGAGGGGAATAGTGATAGTAAGAAAACTCTTTGTGTATATTGTTCCAGGCATGATAGCAGCCTTGCCAAATCCAGGTGTTCAAAAACCAGAAGACAGTTCCCAAAACACAAAATTGGATCAAACATCACAAGATTAATATCTGTTTGTTTTTCTTTTGATTTACTTTATGGCTTCTGAGATTTAATTTTTAAATGAAAGCGGAGATTCTTACCTAACCACAGAATTTTGGAGGCTGTGAGTTAAAGAAGAAAATTATACTGAGAAGTTCATCTGCTCCTGCTTTTGCCCACCCTCTCTTGCTCAACATCTACACTGGAACTGCGAGGAAGGGACTACACAAGCCTTTTCACCAGAGCTGCACCACCTGGACTCCCCAGCACACTGTGAACCCCTGGGCTGCCAGTTAATGTAGCATCAAGGCTGCTTTGTGCTGGGGAAGTGATGCAAATGAAAATTAATGGCCCAGTGAGTTTGGTCCTGCAGGAATCCAGTAGCAGTAACAGCTCCACTTCTTGGCTGCACTAAACAGAGGCACATCCTCCTGCATCTGAAAAATAGGGTGGTGATTCAGAAGTGTTGAACTACAGCCCCCTGGATACTGCTGTGAAAGGTGGCACTGGTGGTGGTAGAATGGTTTTCAACTTCAGTGAAGGTTTTTTCTTTGTTTTTCCAGAAGACTGGTCCACTGAAGGTCTAGTTCTGTAACACGGAATTGCAATAGAATTGCAGTAGATGTATTTGTGGAGATGATCTCAGAAATCACTTCTAACAAAGACCCACAGCATAACACAGGTCACCCAAATAAATCCAGCTGTTGGTACAAGAGGACATTTCTATAGGATGGAGGCCTTCCATCTGCATTAATACAAACCACACCCCACCACAAACTGCAAGCTTTTTCAGCTAAATTCAGGAAATCCATCCTGAATCTAGTGATTATTTGGGTTATTGTAATATAGTAATAGATAACATAATTATAGTAAGTGTGATTAGTTGGGTTATTCACAGCTTTCACTGCATTTCTTCTGCAAAGGACAATCTGTGAACTCTGAATATAAATTTCATATATTTGAATGATTTTGCCTCTACATAAACTAAGCTGAAGGAATAGATGCCTGAAAAATCAGAGACTTCCTGGGAGTTCAATATAGTTTGTGATCTGCCTATGAGGATGCACATCTCCACTGCACATGTCAAAATTTTCTCCTGCATGCTGGTGTCATTAGCCTAAGACACTGTTCTAGATTCAAAGTTATTTCCATGATGTAGAATGTGGAAGTAGAGGCAATGTGAATATGCTGACACAAGCAGGTCTCCCTGACCCATTCCTGGGACAGCATTATTTACAGTGTTTAGGAAACTATCTGATCTCTGAATCTGTTTGTCTCATTCAGTCTAGTGAGTACACACCTAAACAGTGCACTAGTCTAGTCTGGCACTCAGAAGGCATTACTTTGTTCCTAACCTGATCATCCCAAGCTTATGCAACTGTGTTTTCTTTCTTTCCCACTAACTTTTGAATCTATTGGCCAATCTCAAATAAATTCGATAGAAGAGCAGTGATCTCAAAGATATTAATTTCTACCCAGCTACATGAAAACTGATGACTAGATAGATGACTGGCCTCATTAAGAGAAAAACTGCAACGTGAACTTAAAAGTTCTGTTTTGTCTGGCTCACCAGCTGGACAATCAACACACAAGCAGCCACAGGACATGCTGCCTCTTGTCCAGCTAGTAATTAGGTATAGCAATAAGACCTCAGGATACTGTGTATGGACAGCAAGAGAGGACAAGAAAGCACAGGTGGAATATTTGAGGTCCTGGATAGAAGAATCATAAGGTACATGAGAGGAAGCAGCTGATATTACTATCGTGGAGCCTTACAGAGACAAAAGATTGAAAGACAAAAGTGTAGGCGTTGACTTATGGCAACATTCTTCATCACCAGGAAGGTGTGTAGTTGGTGGTTATCAATAATGTGCAACTCTTCCTTTTTGATTTTTAAGACAAGAATGTGTATCTGAGAATCTGATCTGTTGGATGCTCAGTCAGAAGTCAGTGCATTTATATCCAGCTGCAGAAACCAAAGATGGCACAAGTGAGAGCTAAAACAACATTCCCCACAGAAAACTTTTATAGCCTAAACCAGAGATTTTCCATAGTGCACTTTAAAGGCAAATCCTGCACTGACCATGCTATGTCGACCCTGCTACAAACTGTACCAGTGCAAAGATGTCACCAAGAACAGGACTGGGGTTTAGAATATTTTGCAACTGCAAAATAGGGACTTTCCACTGGCATTCACTGCGTTGGACATCATATACACAGGTGCCATAAACTACCTGCTAGGTTAAGCAGATGCCTGAAGCTACAGTACATCATCTATCAGGGTATTTTAAGAGAATCAAATAGAGACCACCTGATGGTCATAGAGCCATAATGCTCCATGATAATATAGATGTAAACACTATGGAACTTAATAGCTCTTCAGCAATATGTGACTATATTAACTTATTAAGGTATTTGCTGTATAACCTCAATACAGGGGTCACAAAGAGAAAAATAAATTCCCCTTCTCAACTATTAAAGCACTGTGCATTTGGATAATATTCTTTACTCTCTGAAAACTATGGATATTCTCATCATGATCTCCAGTTGTTAGTTTTCTGTGTGCTGAACAGAAGTGAGGAAAATGTGCTAAGATCACAAAGGTGAAGTTACATGTTCAGTTGTTACTCTTTCTCATCCAAACCTTCAATAAAATTCTTTCCAATAGAATAAGGAAAAATGTAGAACTGAATTCTTTTCTTTGCCCAAAGATCCCAGGATGCAGCTGAACTGCAATGTGAGGAGCAGAGCCATCATAAAGGAAATGGTCATGTATGGGGTTTCTTCTGAAAATAATTCTACTGATTTTGAGTGGGGCATCCAAGTACAAAACTTGGTACTGTAGCATCTGAGTGCTCTTGAAAAACATTTTTGATACATGTCATGCTTTGGTAGACCCATTATACTACATGACTAAACAACAGGGATACTTTTCTTATGACTTAAAAAAAGTTATCATCATGCTATTTTCTCTGGGTAAAAGGAAAGCAATGACTGTACAAATACTTCAGTATACGGTAAGAGAATAAAGGCAGGAGTTTTGATCTACATCTCTGACTCATGTTCATGAATTCATTAACCTCAGTGGACTCATTCACCTCTGTTTTCAGAGTAGAAACTATTCTCAGTGAAAGATTAGTCTGCAAATGGTAACATTTCCCCAAACTTGTAGCTGACGAAAGCCATTTCATTGTCTGGTATATATTAGAGTGCCATTAGGGTTGCTGTGAATTCAATCCCTCTACCTATAACCATCAAAGGACTGATGCTCCAGCTGGAGATCAACAGCCACACACACCAGTGACACTGCTGGAAATGCTGTATAGGAAAAATTCTTATACAAGAGGAATCGACATCTGGAGGCACCTGCTTACTCTGGTTCCTTTGTATCCCTGGAACAGCACATTCTGCTCAGAGCTCTTGAGCAGGAATTAGCCCCTGATTAATTTATCCATCTCAGTATTTCTACTGGGCTCGTCAACAGGATAACTTGTTAAGAAGTGCTTAACTGCTTATTCAGTTGAGCATTATTATTGCCATCAGCATTTCTCGTGGATCTTTCAGTGAATTTACAATTAACCAGTGCACAGCTTGAATTCACAAAATCTTGGCATGTACCAATAGCAATGGGGGACAGTTCAAAATCAACAGCATTAAACAAATATCACTACAGTGCACAAAAAAATCTGTATTTTCCCAGAGCAGAACAAAATGCATAACCTACCTGTTTCTTTAATAGTCCATACAGTTATATCTACTATACTTTCCTAAAATAAAAATACTATCTGGTAACACTTTCCCTAGTACATAACAGTGCCCTCAACAGTCTTTACTACTATAAATTCAATGCCTGAGACAAACTTAAGAAAATGAATCATCCTGTAGCTTAAACACTAGTGGCATCAGTAACTTCAGAACTGGTTTGCAGCAAAAGCATCTCCTTAAAGTATAGAGCACTACAACTCTCACTGAGCTCAGTAAGGCTGGCACTGTTTTAAAACTTCTGGTATGTGTAGGAGAAAAATAGATCAGTCTATGCCACCCACGGTTTATATATTGTTCTATTGAGAAAAGTTCAGCTCACACAAATAAATGTTTAAATTTGCAGGCTCTTTTCTAAACTATATTAAAGCAGATCATATTCTGACGTATTTGCTCTTGGTGGTTCCTGATCCTTGAGTGTTATTTTTGATTCACAGCTGCAGATTTCATTTATGCAATCTCAGTGTTTTGGGTTTGCATTAATGAAATCTGTTAGAAGTGATCACCTGCCTTTTGCTTTTGTACATCTTGATCTTGTAGATCAGCAGCATGAAAGAGAAAATATTTACACAGAACTACTAATGCAAGTGATTTTTGTCATAAAGTGATTTTTGTCATCAAGAACCATTAATCTCTTTTTCTGCAATGAATTCCTGTTGCTTTCTAGATTGTGACAATCAGAGCTTGTCAGGACTATTCCATGTATAAAATATTTGTGCCAGTCTTTTGCCAGCTGGCAGGTCAAACCAACATAGCTCACTGTGAAAATGTTCTGCCTGGATTTTAAAATCAGATCTAGGGTTAAACTAAAGATTGTACCAACTGTATGTCTTAAATCCATTCATTCCATCTGACCTGCAAGTACACATCTGCTGCATGTTAGCCTTACCCTGCTGTCTGACAGTGGCACACATTTGAATCCTCATCATTTTGATTAAAGACTTGGTTTTGTTAGGATGTCATGTACAGTATATCAAAGGAGATCAGTAACCAGTCTGAAAGTCAGATGACAAAGAAAACAATCAGCACATGCACAGTTAAGCAGAGTTTCATGAAAAGAAGGATTAACATAATGAGTCATAATTTGGAAAAGTGTCTGTAAATGGTCTCAGTACTCCAAGCTCATAGTGGACAGTTTAGGATTTTAGAAACAGTTACTAAGTACAGACAATCACAAGAGGTGTGTTGGCATGGGCTCTGCACTACCCTGAGTACAAATTGATTATTTCAAATCATCAAATTGGACAACATTCAGATTTAGGACAGGCAAAGCACAATGTATTTCAAAACATTTGGTAATAATCTTTTCTAAGTTTTGGAGATTTGTCCAGCTGTTCAGTAAATTAATGTAAAATAGAAAACCACCTTTCCTTTAATCAATGGATAATGAAGAGCATTTGTCTCTTACTTGTAAGACTATCTAAAATAATAACTCTGTCTTTGTTTAGTAAAAATATGATGTTTTGCCTATCACATTAAAAAAACCTGCTGGTCAGCCTTCCTGACTGATTTCTGGTTTAAATATCTTAACTTATTATGTTTCCTATTTGTGTTTATTGGTGTATATATGAGTGCATCTGTGTCTGTGCATCAAGATCATTATTAATCATAGCAATGGCAGGGGAAAAAAAAGAGAACTTCTAAGCCTGCTGGAAGAGCAATAGTGTTCCAGTAAGTTCAAGGTCTGCTAGGATTAAGGTTTGGCTGATCTGAGCCACCTGTTCTTCAAGTGAATACAAAAAGATGTGAATGTAGTTCCTGAAGAAGAGAGCATGGATTAGCTGGTCTTAGGAAAAGACAAATCCAGATATTTGCCGAGCAGAAATGGTCAGTGTTAGCTGCCAATCCTACTAAAATAAAGTTTAGGGTCTGCTGTTTGTAACACTTCCTTTGATGGTTACCTCTTAGCATGTCTTTATATGATACTTAAAAGGTAACAATTATTTATGTAAGATCTGTATATACATATACTTTTTTTTTTCTCAAGGTATACAGGATAATTGGTTAGAAATCTTTCAGCTAACTTAAAAACTTTATTATTAAATGAACTAATTTTTTTTTAAAACAGAAATCGGTTTTTTTAATGATTCACCAGTCCTTTTGTTTATATCACTGCAGGATTTCACAAGTGAGTAATTCATAATCACTTGAGCTGTCCACTGAAGGATCAGGCTTCCATCCAGTGTACATATGGCACTTGTGCCTTCAGGCTTAGGGTTTTAAAGCCTGTAAAGAAAAGCAGTCAGGCATAACGTGGACTACCTGTGACCGAGAAACATGTGCTCATTAAAGAACACCTCTGCAGGAGAGGAACAGCACAGAGGCTGGGAAAGCTGCAGCAGGCTGGATTTCCTTGGATCGCTGGGTTAAATGCATTTGGAAGGCAAAACAGCACAAGCAGAAGGATATTACAGGAACACTCCTACTAACTGGAAAAAGTTGATCTTGAACATATGATCAATGTACTTCCCAGGTTTCCTTTTTAAATCATCTGTGTTCTTTTAATGCACTTAAAGGCATCCTGTGTTGTATCTTCTGCGCTGACGCCACCAGAAAATTTTCCATGGTATGCTAGTATTTGTGCATGATCTTCAGCAGGAAGCTCTCCTTTGGTCTTCTAAGCCATGTGCTATTTATTATAGAACTAGGATAGGAGCTGATATTTTCCCAAGCAATTATGTGAATGGGGACCATGAGTCCTTTTGACTTTAAATAAAACTCACCTGAAACACTTAAATATTTTGAAAATTGCAGCAACTGAGTTTTGAACAAGCTGTTAAAAGAGCATGAACACAATCCTGTATTTAATCTTTATGAATTAAATATTTTACTTATTTTTCATAGTCAATCCCTCTGTATTTTAGACCAGGCTATAAGCAAAGATAACTTTTACTTACCAATTTGAGTTCAGAAGGATTTGTAAACATTAATTTACTAAGAGAATAACAGTTTCACTGTGATTTCCTTGTAAGGACTTACTGAATATCTTCACAGTCATAAGAAAATATGGATTGCTATATTGGTGAAACCTCCATATCAAAAGTGATTTTGACTTGTCTTGTACATTTCACTGCCCTAAAACCCACTCAAGTATCTTATCAGACCAGAATCCACTGATTAATAGGATGGCTTTAGTAACTTATTTTTATGTTAGTGCTTGTTTAAGCTCTGTTAAATCATTCTCTCTGTCTTCAGCCACTGGATTAAACTTTGGAAAAAGACAAATTGCTCTTATTCACCATAGTTTTCTTTACTGAACATTGCAAAAGAATTAAGGTGATCTTTATTGTAATGGACAGCAACAAAAATTATAATACAGTTTAGGCTCTTATTCACTGTACATTCATTAGTTTTTTCCCCTTCCTCCTCAAATTTTTGTTTCTTCATAGTGACCACAATCAAATGTCTGGTATACTCCTCCAACATACATACTTCCCCCCAATATTGTTTTTTTCAGGTTTTTCCTATCCCAGGCCATTTGACAGGCTTTGTAGAGAATATATTTGTATATGTAAGACATTTTTAAATATAATTTAAATCTATTAAGCTGATTTTACTGTATTAACAGATAGATAAATCATAGGTTTATAGTAAAAAAAAAAACCAAACCAAAAACATTTTTAGGACCATCTGCAGATGCAACATCAAATTTGTGTTTCTTTTCAGTGATGTACAAGAAACATGTGCTCATATTCTTTAGCTATCTTATAAGCTACTTTCTTTATATCCATGCAGGACAAGTAGTACCATGGCCATACACATGCCATCAAAAGCTTTCTCTCAAAAAGCAGTAACAGAGTAGTTCCATTTAAAGAATGAGGGGATGAATCAAGCCTCCCTTATTATTTCTGGGAGATCTGTCACATCTATTTCCATTAAAAGAACACTAGAACATGAAAATGAGCCTGCTGAGTCATATCAAGAGTCTCTCCTGCCCTGTATCCTACCTTGTACACAAATGGATGCCTAGGGAAGAGCAGCAATAAGACAAACTTCAGAACACAATGCAGTCTCAGTGCTACTGACTTACTGCATCTGAAGGCAAATCTTTGTTTAGTTCCTTTTTCAGTGAGCATTGCCATTTACATTTAATCTTATACTTTCTTCCCGTTTCTACAGTTTCACAGCTTGTCGCTTTAGCAAACTGTAAACTGTTTTAGGAAATTAAGTTCCTACAACAACAAAAGTGCATCTTTATCATTAGCAAAGCAGACTGACACTGGCAGAAACCAAGAACTTTGTAAACACAAAATGAACTCCACAGCATTGTGAGATAATATTCATCTATAAAATGCAGTTTTCCAATTTTCCCTCTTTTGTTTCACTTAGGAAAAAACCAGGACATTTCAGTAACAAGTTTATGGAAGCCCTGTTACAACAAGAGGCTTTCAAAGGTACATGCTAGTTCTCGTACCTGGTGCTCAGCCAGCAGATGGGGCTATTAAGGTCACATGAATGAAGCAGAGAAACGCTGTAATTTGCAAAATTAATGAAAATCTCAAGTACTAAAGGTCAGAATAAAGTATACTTTACAGTTTAGAAGAGATCCAAACGCAGTCAATGGTACACTAATTTACTGTAATTTTTTCCAACATGTACATGTGCTGGAGAATGAACCCAAGCTATTGCACATATTAATTTCTGTTGTATGGCTGGAATTTTATTGCATGTGATGAGGCCCACTTGTATCAATGTGACACTTTTCAAGAAAGATCTAAAAAAACCCAACAAACCAAAACGTGCCATAAATGCACACCAACTACTAAATCAGCATAATTTCAGTGTTTTGAATTGTCATGGGAATAGCTGAGTTCCCATCAAGTTAAGTCTTGCAGAGGTAGCAGTCATGCTTCTCTTTTCCTAATGGTGCTACCATCACTCCCTTCCCTGTTGACTATTGTTCAGGTATAATTATAATGTGCCTGCAGAAATCCTATTAAATGTCTAGCTTTTGTTTGTAAATTATATGTATCGTAAGGTTTATGAACTGATTTGCGTGTTAAAAATTCACAAAAGAATTCCAAGTCAAGAGCCTTAGAGTATTATTTTTCAGTAAATGAAAATAGCATGTCAGTATTTTAAAATGGAGATCTGGGCCCCTTTCTCCCTCTCAACTGATCCTGCCTTTCAAATATTACAAAGGACAATTGGGCATTGCCTAAAGGCTGTCTGTTTGCAAGCAGCACAGCCAGTGAGCAATTTATTTATTAAGGGCACAGCAAACATGTCATTTCAGCTGTACACTCTTTGCCCAAATCTAAACCCAAAGATGCTGTTGCAGATCTTAAATTCTTGAATTGCTCCTCATCCTATCAAAATATATTGCTAGAGTACACTTTTTTAATCAAAATTGATCTGAAAAGGGATATAAGCAGAAAGAAGTTTCTTGTTTAAAAATAAAATTTCATCTGTTCAGAGATCTAAAATCACATAGGATGCTGAAGAAAAGCACTGAAAAGAAAACAGCCAAGGAGAAATGAAGGGATGTATTTCATAAAGTATGAGGTCACCCTGCTGTCTCAGCAATCTTGTCTGTCTCTTTTTATCACTGCATTAGGTATTACTTTTCCACATATTTTATGTCTGGAAGGTTAGGATTAGGATTGCTGAAGGGTGTAGAGTCCACCAAACATTCAGACTGCCCAGCTGCACAGTAGTCTGCAGCTGAGATTTGTACTTTTATAAAATTTAAGCTATTAAAACTGTTACTTGATTTCTTAAAGGGCAAGGAATACACGACAACTTTAAACCCTGCATCTAATGTCTCTCCCTCACGTGAGTTTCAGAACAGTTGGCTTATATACATCAATTAGTCTTTGTATACTGAGATGGAGAATTACATCCAATAAATCTGGAATTAGTACATTATTAGACATTAGACCAAAGCCTGGCTTTTCTGTAGCGTTCTAAATTTTACCTCACTCTAGAGCTGAGAAACATGGAAATGCTAGTACTGGTACATCAAAGCATTGGAAAAATTTAATCAACGGCACCTTCAAGCTATTATGCATATCAAGTGGCAAGATAAAATCACGAATAACAAAGTTCTGCAAAGTGGTTGCACAAACACTGTTGAAGCAATCTTATAAAAGCGTTTTTCTGCTGGACTGGACATGTCCTTTGCATGGAGGACACCAAGCTCCCAAAGGAAAGAACGTGTAGTAAACTTTTAATGTGTGAAAGATCAAGAGACCGACTCAGGCAGAAGTAAAAAGATGCCCTGGAAAAAAGAAAAATTAACCTCACCCATTGTGACACAGGTAGCAACACATGTGGCAAACAAAACGTGTTGGCGAGACCCATTAACATCTGCTGCAGAAAGCTTGGAAGAAAGACAGGCAAGCCAAGAGGAGAATAGGGTAACTGGCAAGCAAAGAGAGTGTGAGAGTGGGAGCACGTGCAGGGAAACTGCAGAAACAGCCAGGAAAAACGATCCCAACGTACGGAAGTTGATGTCACACAAACTCGTGTTTCTTTCGTCTTCAGAACAACAGGCACCAGCCGACGATGACAAACTCACATTTGGACCTTCATGCCAACCCTCATCTGTGGTGCAGCAGCTAATGTTATTCTTGGAGCTAGACAGAGTCTTGCCTAAACAGCAGTAACCTAAAAGAGTGTGTTCACTTCAGCTCCATTAAAAAAGGTGGGTGGGGTGAAATACATGGGAAAGAAGCAATCATGAAAGCGATCCATAAGGAAGTTCCTTTCATGCTTCTAAAAGGGTTTGGCAATAAGCAATTGTGGATTTTTTTGATTAGAGAAAGGTCCTTGTACTAAAAAAAAAAGAAAGAATGAGACCATTTATTACAGTAGATTTGAGAGAGAAAGGGTTCCAAGGCATCCATTTTTATAAAAGAAATCATCTAATTTCTGTATTTTCTCCTTTTCCCCTGGCAATGTCTGCTCCAATTCTTTGTTACTGAGTTAAGGAGACTCTTACTTTCACAGGAGACATGAAAGAAGGACATTAAGTTCACGTCACATCTGTGAACATGTTGCCATGTCAACAGGCAGTACTTTGTGGCTTAATTATTGATTGACTCATGTTCCTTTAGGACATAACACAAGCAATAACAGCACACTGAGCAGCTTTTCTAACTTAGATACCTTTTTGTGCCACACAAGAGGTGTGGCACTTCCAAACAAGGCATGGGTAAGGTCTATATTGGAGCTTTAGCATAAAAGACCCTACCACAGCCATCTTGCATAAAAAATATGGTGGTCTCAAACACACAGAATTATATAAATTACACCAATAAAGGACTGGGATTAGAGCCTTTCTTGTTTAGATAAAAATCCTTAGCATGCACAACTCCAGCTATAGAAGAGCTTTCATAGGAAATGCATGGATTAGTTCCTACAATCATTCAGTCACTCAACAAGTCAGATACAGCAACCAGAACAAGTTATTTCCAGGCATAAACTATGAAGTAAGAGAAGGTAAAAATTACAGTGCATTATGTAATCCATGGCAGCTATTCATGCACACATTGTTTTCCTGTGGTGGGTACAAGGTTGATTAGCCCACTTGCATTGACCATCAAACTCCCTAAAGTTACCTTATGTTTACCAAGATGTAAAAGCACATACCCTAATTATTAAGCATGCAGTATCACATACTACAAACTACTACCCTAACTTGCCCCACAGGAATTTGTACCTACAGCTACATTACAGTTAAGTGTCTATATGCACAAAGCAAGGGCCTATAAACAGGCAGAGAGGAGCACTGAGTAATCCTAAGAACTCTCAGTAAAGTTTGAGAGAGATAAGCAGAATGAGAAGAGAGACAAGATATTTTTAAGATGAAGTATCTCAATCTGTTCCATTTCACAGCTGGGTAAATCAGTATTATCTATGTTGGAGTCTTATGAAGCCTCCTTTGCAAGAGTAAATTCAGATCTTGTATTGGAAGTGTAGTCAGGAAGGATTCTAGGAACTCAAAAAAAAAGCAGAAGGGTAGGGTCTTGGTCTTTTTAAAGAGGCTATTTAAACTAGGAAAAAGACACGTAGAAATGCAAAACAATTTCTAATCTAAAAAGAGATTTTTTTTTTTTACAGTATAGGTACTTCCTTTGAAAATTTCATCTACCACTTATAATTTTAAGCTTAGAAAGAGGTGGGCAGTATCTTGGAACATCCTTTTGATGTGTGTGGTCGTGTTCACATCTTGCTAAGCTTAGTATTTCAAACCCATGTTGTAGACACAGTGGTGCTCACACTCCATTTGTCACTGCTGTACCATTATATATATGCTGTGGGCCAAAATAAGCGCTCCTTCCTGCTCAGCTCTTTTTCTGTAACCAATAGAAACAATTAAGATACAGCTTTTATTCAGAATGTTAATTTGAACTAAGCAAATTTTAATTAGGAATGTTGCACCATTTTTAAGGGTTTTTTTTTAATAACTCATGGAAAGAGAACTCTTCTAAGTATGTTCTTCAAAGTAAATTCTATATAAAATTGTATTTCTTACAGATGTGTAAGTTAGGCTAAAAGATATGCTTTTACAATGAACTTCAAATTCCTTCTCTAATTAGACTGTATATTTGTTTGGAGATGCATTTCACATTTATTGACCTGGCAATATTTGATTTTCAGCACTTCACAGTTTTTTGGAATTTACTGTTGTTTCCTGTGAAGTATCATCTCTCAATCAGAAATCCCATCTTATGACTAAGAAAATACATTCACTCATCATATCTATTGATTTTCCTCTGTGGCTTGGATCAAGTCTGTCCAGACCTCAGAACCTCTTCAGTGTAATCAGGAAAACAACACTTGCCTTCTGCTTTTGCTCCACAGTATCCAGAAGGGGCTGAGACGGTCTCAAAAAATACAGTGTTCAGTGTACTGGGACTACAAACTCTGCTAGAGTTTCTTAGTGCAATAAATGAATAATAATGAGCCTGTTTTCATTTCAGAAGAATACATCCATCCAAGCCACTTATGTAAATAAGTTAACTTGATACACAGAAGTGCTGCAGCCTTACAAATTCTACTTCCCCCCGTCTATAAAAGTGCCACTTCTAGCTCCTCATTGCTCTTGCTTAGAGCTACTTTTCAATTTAATGAGCAAACTTTTCTCTTGCCCCTTCACTCCCCTCTCTTTAAGCATTAATCTCTTGGGTAAAACATTGTCAAATGACTCCTGAAAATCTAAAAATATAATGTCCATGCTACACCCTATCTCAGCAGTGTTATCTTCAAAGAGTTCCAGAAGGCTAGTGAAGCATGACTTTTTTTTCCTAAACCATGTGTATACAACTAATCAGGCTGAAGGATGCTTTTACAAGACACTCCTTCCCCTAATCTGTTAAAATTCTTTCAAATGTCATTCCTACAGATGAAATTAGCCTAACCTGTCTAATTCCACATGCTAAGATCTTTATTAAAGAAAGCTCAGAGTGAAACAAAATAATGATAGAGAAGAGCATATAATTTGTGAGGGCTCAACATACACTGCTTGTGAAGCTGTAATAGTCAGAAAAGTCCCCTTTTGCCTCAAAAAGTGTTACCTGAGTTATCACATCATGATGACACAAAGTTTTTTCTGTCTTTTTAAACACTGGAGTTACACTGACTCCTGGCCACCTTTAAAGGAGCCCTCTGACTGCCTGGGCAGAGAGGAGACCCCAGGGAGTATCAATTGTTTTATATATATTTATATAACCTGAAGAACCCAATATTCCAGAGTACTCTTTTTTGCTGCATTTCTTACAGAGATAGCCATTAGAAAGGAAAAGGGCCATGGACCTGCTCCCCACGAAACTAATCAGCAGAGTCAGCAGCTTAAATGCAAAATGCCTTCTGCTTCCTCTGGATTGATACACCACTGACATTACCCAAATCAAATTGATATCATGGAAAAACAGATATTCATACACTTTTAATGAAAAGTACCATTCACTTCTTGTTATGCCATCTTTTCTCTGCATTTTATATGGTCCACTGCATGATGCAGTATTCCATCTGCCAACCACTGACAAACCAAAAATTTGTGCTCCTACAAGAGCAATTTCACCATTGCCACTCACATTAATGGCCTCACAATGAGAAGAATCTCTCAGCTGGCTCAAGACAGAGATTCTGTAGCTGGCAAGGCCTTCCTAATAAATGATAGCATAGCCTGACTTGTTCACTCCTTAACAGAGGTATAAGAGGAAACAAGATGAACCAGAAGCGAAACAGAACCATATCATTTTCAGCAGTATGATTAGATTGCTTATTTTTTTACAGCTGGACATGTATCCTTATCTACTCACTGTGCTGAGCCAAAATGCCAAAAACATAAAACATAGCTGTATGAGGTCACTGTGGCATTAGTCAATTTTTTACTGAAGAAAAAGAAAGACATGCTGTTCAGTCTATTGAATTTATATACTGACACATGATAAAAATCCAACCTCGACCAAAGATTCATGCAGAGACTCTTCAGTGGCTAAACAAAAACGTGCAGCTGGCACAGATCACATGATTTTTTTCCCTAGTGGTTAGATTACCCTGTGATTTCTCTTAAATGCATTTTCCAAAGATTCTAGAACACAATTTACAAGCTTTGCTTACCAAATGCTATAGCTAAAGTTTATTATAGTTACAATATAGTAATTATTATATGACAAAGCTAACAGATTCCCAACAGAACTACCCCTGTACCTTTTATTCTTCTGGTAAGTACAACTCCCCTTTTTTCTAAAGCAGTTCCAAACAAATTATGGATAAATGTTGTTTCTCCCATATGCAGTATGCCTTAGCATCTGAGTGACTATGACTGAGTGAAATCATCACGGCTGGAGAACAGGAAATAACCTGAGGGTGAAGGGAATCAGAAAATAATCTGTTCTAGGGTCCAGAATGTCTCCTTGGCTGCTGGGGTCTGCAGTGGCAGTGTATGAATGAATTAAACAAAGGAGTGAGAACAAAAGGCAATGCTCTTGAAGTTTTACAATTCAAGCTAATGAAACCTCTGGCCTTAGGTTTTATATATCTACATGTTTTTACTTCAAAGTTGTATTTAATCATACTTAAAGTCCAAAGACCCCAAAAAATAAAAATACTTTATCCAGGATTGTATTTAGTATTGCATAATTTGAATCTCTACAAGACTGAAAAAAGTTCCAAGTGATTACTGATGAAACTTTCTGTGAGTATAGTTCCCCACATTTATTCCTCAGCCAAATATAAAAATGAACCATAAAGTTTGGTTATTTATTTGAAATTGAGTGTTATATTAAGCACTTCACTAGGCCCAGCCATCCTCTCAAATACCTTTAAATGGGATTTCTTTGGCTTATCAATTTACTGATTCAGCAGTCAATTTGTTTATTTGTGCATGTCTCTAGGTGTATGACCATGTTATATCAACAGCTGTTACTGTTGCCTGTGGATATTTTCTTGGACAAAGTGGATGACTCAATGCCTCTTCTCACATGAATTCGAGGTGTGGTCACCTACTTCAGTGTGTTCTCTCTGGATTAGCAACCTCTCATGACAAGCAGCATAAAAGAACAACTTGTGTAACGCTTTTGCTTTTTCTGACCATTCTTTTCCATTCCAAATATTCATGGTATCCTATACCAGTTACTTCTGACTAAGAATGCCAGTTAGGAAGTGATAATTTTTCAGGAATACAATTTACTCACAGTTTTGCTTAGGAAAAAAATTCATCCTTCAGCATTGTTCTTCCTACTTGGTAATTTAGACTGAACTTGGCACACCGTAAGTGCTTGGCTTCCTTTCCAGCTGCCCTAGAAAAGGTAGGGAGATGTCATACTCCTCACAGTGAATAACAAATTGGAATTATCCCAGCAGGATGACCCAATATATAGATCCTGGTAGTACAATCCAATATACTGAACCAAATACTGTAAGGTGATCAATAATAGGAAAGGCCTGGGTTTTGTTTACTTGGTTGGTTTCTTTTTTTTTTTTTTTTTTTTAAATTTTATTTTCCACCGTCAACAGTGAGCTACAGGAAAACAAAAGCCAATTTAATACAACTCTTCTGGGAACCTTTAAAGAAACAGTTTCTAAAACTGGTCTGGAACTCTGAGTGTCCTCTCTTAACCACTGCTGGCTAACGAAGCTTGTGGAAGTACATCCATTGCCTCACCTTCACTCTGTTTCTTTCTATTGATCAGGCCCCTTTGAAAAGTAGAAAGAACACACCTGGAGATTACAACTGTGGCTACACCTAAGGCAGAGCACTCTAGTGAGGGGATTGTTGTTGGAGAACACACCTCTCCATTTTAATATATGCACATTTCAAAATAAACAGAAATGCTCATAACATTTGCATTCCCAAATATTCACATTGATTTTGGCATACCAGTACCAGTGTTCAACAAAACACTGGGGGGAAAAAATGCAAGTAAGCATCTCAAACATCACATTTGGATTTACTTTCTTGTGGACTAACATCTGTAGGTGGTCCCAGTGCTGAATTGAGACTCTCTGTTGTAGAGGCTAGCTCATAACTCCAGGGTTTAACATAACACTGCACCATGAAGGAAACTCTCCTTCACATTCCAGCCCTTTCACTAAATAGCATGGAAACTGTATACACTCATTCCAGGTATAAAATTAATCTCTTCCTAGTGCTCATTGGCCTATTAGCTTGGCAGCCTTTCAGCACTATGCTTTTAGAGCATCGACACATTTCAAAGGGGAAAGTAATGTGTCTTTAAATTCCTGTTTATAGAATTGAAGATTCTTTGATTCTGTTTCAAAATCATGATGATCATGACATAAAACAGGAGAGCTGTGTGTAAAATGAGTTGTCTGTAAGATCTCTATTATTCACATGCATTTTAAACCTTCTGAATTTGAAAAGATCCATTTACTTGAAGCAGCTTAGTGAACAATATTTTAGTAATTGTATGCTACACATTTACAAAAGATTAATTTAAGAAACTTTCTCTGCTTGCATTTCCCACATTTTTATTGCAAGACCAAATAAAGAGTAGTTGCAATAAGTCCACACAAAGCATTAAATCAATATGATAGTTTTCCCCCAAAGCTGCTTCCTTTTTGAATAGTTATAACAACACCTGGCATTAAAGAATTTCAGTATAGACATTATAAACATCAAAAACCTCATTTTATATCCTCAGATTGCCTGCTGTAGTATGCTTCATTTATTTAATTATTTGAACATTTTTGTTTGATTAGTAAGTTGATTCTGTAAGCAGTTTTCTTATGTGATTGACTGTGGACAGTTGTTTGACATTGGTTACTGTTTCCACTAAGACTCAATGACATTGCAAAGGGTATAAAGTGATTAAAGGGTTCAAGTTCTATACATCATATAAGCATCTAATTATATTTGCTTGTTGCTATATGAAATCATATACAGTGGTAATAATAGAACTGTAAAGCTGTAACCACACCTATTGAAACAGATCTTCCAGAACTGTGTAAGAACCTTTTAGCCTGAGTAAAAATTCTGGCAAAAAAGGTGCTAAGGTATTTTTTCCCTGTGTTTTGTGTATGTAATATGCACAAATATAGTATATGTCACAGAAATGAATATGCGATAGTATCTTTCTTATATAGAGTGATCTGAAGGATCCACACCTTTGAGGCACTATTTTTAATTATCTTCTTGGGAAGGGAAGTTGAATTCTGACAACTATGCAATTTTCTGACACTGGTGGTTCTTCTTAGTTGTGGAAGCTTCTAGAAAAAGAGAAGGAAAAAGTTAATTTTCTTGTTACTTGCCCAAGTTTTACACTGATGTAGCTTCGCACATTGCTGTGGGATCACCACCCCTTTCTACCGTGTTGGAAGTCCAATTCAGACTTTCCATCGAACTCTTGCTTTGCTGGCTGACAGGAAAGGCCATCTCTTGACTTCTCGGAGCAGCCAAGGGCTGTGCTGCTCACCGTGTCCGAGCAGTGGCCTCCTCCAAGGCTGGAGCGCTCCCTCCATGCGCAGCACGGCTCCCAAGGCGCGGCCCCGGCCCCTCAGCCCGC
>VZRX01020485.1:0-50406 GCA_013398075.1 Notiomystis cincta
TATGCAAGGAGCTTTCAGGTCTATCACAGCTCACAGGTAAGAAAGAGTAATTCAAAAAATTTGGAGTGAGTTTTGATGCACTGAATTTAATCAAATCTATCAAATGGAACACAAATACTTATTTGTAAGTTCAATATTTGTACCTGCAGCCTGAAATGACACCAAAAGATAAAATATTATATTATTAATCTGTTAGTCTTTGAAATCTGAACTGCATATATTCAGTATTTTACCTATTACTCGGTTTGCTTTCCTCAACCAGAGACACAAAAAATTATTTTCAATTTGTGAATTAAATGCAGACCTTGACCTTCACAAAATCACCATTTATTCTCCCCGCAGCTGCCAAGACAGCTTGGTCCAAACCTGAGGTCTAGATGCTATTTAGAAAGAGATTTTGAGATTCTTACTTTTCTGGGGTTTGTTACAGCAAGGTTCAGCTGACACCAGAACAAGATATTTTATAATATGACCTAATGCAGATCTGGATTTGTACTAAGTAATTTTATAGGGAGGGCACAAGTGACTGCTGGCACTTGTACAGAGTGCAAAGGCACTGACTCTGAGTTAAACAAACCCCTTTCCAACACTGTGGACCTGGACATCTTTATATTCAGTGCTTTTTGAACCAACTGCCACTTTTAAGGAAAAGAGTCCTTTCCTAAGGTGGTGTCACGTGACAGATAAAGTAGCTGAGCTGCAGGTGCAAGGACCAAAATAAACCCACAAAACCACAGATACCTGGTCTGCAACACATCCCATGTCAGCTGAACTGAGGAGAGATGACGTCAGTGTAATCAAAACCTCTTGAGTGAGACACAGCTTTCCAACTGATTGAGACTCCTGTGTTATTCTTTAGAACAATATTCTGCTTAAAGGAGCTCTTATTCTTCACAAGGGATAAAAATACCAACAAATGCTGTACTTGCAGTGCTTTCAGCTTTCCCCTGTACATTACAACCAATAAAACAGGCATCACTGCAGCGAGGGTTTAAACACTACACAGCTTTGGGGGGTTTTAGAGAACAGGTAGATGCTCTGGAGGCCCCTGGGTTTCCTTGTGCAGCAGGAGGTGCTCTAAGGGTGGGAAAATTTCAACCAGCAAAAACAACTGTAAGTGAACCTGAGAAGACCTCAATGCCCCCAAAATCCTTTCTCATCCCTGAATTAGAATAAAAAGGATCATAGAATCAGAGTAGTTTGGGTTGGAATGGACCTTTAAATGCCATGGCAGGGACACCTAGAGCAGGTTGCTCAGAGCCCCATCCAACCTGGCCTTGAAGGTTTCCAGGGATGCATCCACCACCTCCCTGAGCAACCTGTTCCAGTGTTCCACCACCTGCACAGTAAAAATCTGTTCCTTCACCCAACCTAAACCCACCCTCCTTCAGGCAGAACATATTCCCCCTTGTCCTATGCCATCAGTTTGTCCCTGTCTTTAACACAGATCCCTTCACATACTCAAAGTACTCCTGGATGCAATTTTCTAAGTGTTTCATGGCAAAAATGAGACACATTGAACATCATCAGAGAGGAAGTTTCAGCTGATTCTCGGGAAACGCTGTGTGAATAGCTACAGACTTTAGGGCTTAATTGCCAATTATGTCAAGGTGCTATTTATGCCTTAAAACAACTTTGGATAAAGAGCTGGTGAAATGTAAGCAGTTTTTCCACGTCGTTTTTGCCTGCCTGGTGCAAATCTGTGTAAAAATTCGGGCCCCACAGTGAGTTAACAATGAGATATTTTGCTGCTGCTTAAAGAGCTCAAGGTTCACTTTGCCTAATCCAAACTAAGCCTCACTAAAGCTGCAGGGAGTGCTCACACAGCTTACAGGGAGTGCTTACAACTGTTCCCAGCTTCCTCCAGCTCCTCCTTGCCAACATGACTACCTAGAAAGATAAAATATTTCGTTTTGGCCAACTGTATCACACCAAAGGAGGTATCTGCAATGTAAATTCATTCTTCAATTAAATCATTAATTTAATCAGAATTTCAAAATATTGGGCCCTTTGAAAAACTCGTCACGAAGTTTTGAAACAACTAATTGTTCAACTTTTACTTTTCAAGTATACCCTGTACTTTAAATAGAATTACTAAATTAAAAATGTAAATTGGACTGTATCTTTTAACAGCTGGTGATTTGTCTATTTTCCACATTTTATTATGCATAATTTTTATAATAAAGAAGGGATTTTTTTCCATCCCTGTTCTAGTTGATAGCAATTCTTCCATGCTTCTCAAGGCTTATGTAATAAAACTACATAAAATGTTTAAGAAAAGCCCCATTAAAATATACAAAGCATACTAATTCATGAAGTCAAAGTCAAAGCAGAGTGGAAATATGAGCTTTAATAAAACTATGTCTGTTGTAAATAACTATTCAAGCACAGTCATTTTTTTGCAAATTGCATGGGCTATAGCTGGGTCTACTCGAAGCAAAGAATCGCTCAGCAGGATAAATGCATCTTAGTCAGAAGTAGATTAAAAGATACAGCTGAGCCATCAATAAGAACCAGATAGCCCAGTGTTATTTGCTGTTTGTTTTGAAGATGTAATTGCAGATCCCAGGATTTCAATAAATCTGTGCACATCACGGAAGGAATTGTAGAGAGGAACTGGGGCGAGGCGAAGAGCGTTTGGTTCTCGCATGTCACACTGCAAAACAGAGAGGGAACGTTCAGTAAACTCAGGTCACTTCTTGTTTATCTGTCAGGCTGCATTTCTAAATGCCACAACTTGTCTGCAAGAACAATGACTGCACTGACAGGGAGGCACACGACAAACCTTTGGGATCCTCAAGGAGCTACAGTGAGGAGTGTTATTGTGAAGAATTGAGTAAGAAGAGTAGGGTTTTGCCTAAAAAAAAAAGGATGTAAAGCTCAGGATGGGCAGGACTCTAACAGTGCCATTGAGGACTTCAAACCAGCCATGTAGCCCCAAAATTCATTTTAGTTCCCATAGCAGCCCAGAGATGAAAAGGCACACAGTTGATTTAAAAAAGAAAACGAAAAAAAGCAACCCACAAAAAAAAAAAAAAAAACAACCAAAAAAAAAAAAAAAAAAAAAAATCCAGTACATAAGAATGTCTTGTTCTAAAGGTATAAGTAATGACACAGGCATTGCAGTATTTTTCTTCCCCTCTCTATGATTTTGAACATTTTCCTGAAGATAATAATCTCTCATATTTGAAAAATATCACTGCATTGCAAAGACAAGCCAACAGCGTGAGGCCCCGTGCCCTCTTAAAAGCAGGAGTTCCTGGAATTCCCTGGCAGCACCAGAGCAGCAGCATATGTCACCTGAAAGAGGAGCCCTCTGGGGAGACACACCACCAGCAGAAATAAACCTGATATCTCATTTATATGGCATTATGCTATCAGTCTCACCTCCCAGCACACCTAAATCACCCAGTGTACGGCCCTAAATTTCACTTTTATTCTTTTGGAGCAGGGCTCGATGGAAGCTGTGCCATTGCACCAAAGTGCTGCTCAGTGACTTCTTCTGCTGAGTGCTGAAACACATCTCTAAGGGAACAGCAGCTTTTCCACTGCTCCATCTCCATGCCTCATAAAGCTTTTGGCCATTTGTGGAGCAGGAAGGGGACTGATGTGGGTTCAGGGCTCCTTCTCATGGAAATCTGTAGTTGTGCCTCCCATCCTAATGCATGATACAGCTCTAACCTCAGGAGTGACTCCAGGATTACAGGAAATAATTCAACAGTGAAAGGGCAATATAGAGTCTACCAAATAATTTATACCATAACTCTATGTATTTGATTGTTTGCACAAGTAAAAATTGAAGATATAAGAAACTGTCATCAGCCCTAATGGGTTTTTTGCCTTCTATGAGACAGTATTTGAATAAAAGCAAATTAATACTTTTTTACTTGTTAAGAAGATGAAGTTGGATGTACTCACAGCTACTCCTCTCTTCTCCAGCTCCTTAAACACAGATTTGATTGGAAGGGAAAATGACAGAGTGAGCTGGCATCCTCTGTCCTCGATCCGAGAGGGTGTGATTATTCTTACAAAGGGCTTCTCTGGGTTTGTTTTATCCTCACTGTAGTAATGCTTTATCAGGTATTCCAAGTAACCAGTGAGTAGAACAGATTTTCTCCTCAATGCTTTCATTGTAGTTTGACTAAAAACCTGTAATGATTCGAAATCAATAGAATTCAATGTGTTGCTGTAGGAAATGAAAAGGAAATAAAGAAAGATTTCTCTATACATTATCACTGGAATCAAACAGTAATACCAGAGAGACATTTTACATGAACATGGCAGGGTTGGGCTTTTGAAAACACAGGATAATGACAGATATTTGTGCCTACTGTTTGAAAGTTTCATACACATCTATGTCTGCATAAATGAACTTGCACACAAAGCCAGTTTGCTAAGAGAGCATTCCTCTGCACGTCTGAAGAGGATCCATAAATCCTCTACAGATGCCACAGTGCTGCCTGAAACTCAAAATCACATCCTAGTTTTCCTTTGTGTGTATCTATTTTGCACACCTTCTCACTCTCTACAACTCCCTGAAAGGAGGATGTAGCCACGTGGGCTTTGGTCTTCACCCAGGAAAAGAGGGAACAGCCTCAAGTGGCACCAGGGGAGGCTCAGTTTGGATATTAGGAAGAATTTCTTAACTAAAAGCGTGGCCAAGCACTGGAACAGGCTGTCCGTGGCAGGAATCACTGTCCCTGGAAGCATTCAAAAACATGTTGTAGATGTGGCACTTGAGGACACAGTTTAGTGGTGGGCCTGGCAGTGCTGGTTTAATGGTTGGACACAATGATCTCAGAGGTCTTTTCCAAACTAAATGATTCTACTAACAAAATCCAAGGGCCAAGACTGAAATATTATGACTGGTGTACAAAGTCTTTGAAAGCACAAAATGTGCACTGTCATTGACTTGACAGCTTTAAGTCCTGACAGGCTCTCTCTCCCATAGTCCACATGAAGAAAAAGAACATTCACTGAATTCTTTTTCAATACCTCTGTGCTCTTGCACAGCTACAGGAACTGGAGAGCTTCAGAAATATCATGAGAGGTGCAAAATGACTGCTTGGAAATGGCACTGCTGTTTGGCCACACAAACAAGATCAGTGTGGTAGAGGAGTTTGGGAGCAGAAGGTGAGACAGCTTCTGCTCTGGACAGGCTCTGTTACAGGGAATGATGGAATATGCAACCCCAGAAACAATTCACCCCTGCCTTCCTCCAACCATCCCTCTCCTTCTTCCCATGGAATTCACTGCAGGGAAAATGACAAGATACAGACATGCAAGTGCCCAACAGCCACCTGGAACCACATCCTGGCACATCAATTCCATATCACTGCATGTGGACAGTTATCCTCCACTGACTGCAGCTGCAAAGCAGAGGCAAGGCAGTGCCCTGGATGAAAATCCATGATCTTCACTCTCAAAGAAGACTGTTCCACACTGGAGAAGGAACAATTTTAAGATTATTTATATCATAACCTGGAAAAGCATAAAGAGAGGCACCTGAGAAATCCTACTCAAAATACAACAAAGCCAGGTTTCCAGAAGCATATGGAAATCATTCTTTTGTAGAACATCCCAAGTCTCACTCCCTGATGCTATCACAGCCACTAGATGCTGCACAAAACCAAGGACCCCTGCATTTGTGTTTGTGAAATGGAATATGGATGCTGTAAGACAGACTTTGCAGGGGAATGAATGTGACAGGAACCAGAGCCAGCAGCAATCAGCAGCTGCACAGGTCAACAAAAACCTGGAGGTGCTTCCCTCTCCACCCAGGCAGGCAGAGCAGACACAGGACTGTTCAGTGCATTACTAGAGGGAAAACAGAGACTTGCCTCCTATTCCTCCAGGATTTGCAGGACTATGAGGGATGGATCTCCTTAGGCTGCATGTAAAAATCTGTTTCCACAGGCTTTGTGCAAGGAATATTTGGTCTCCTGGGTGAAATTTTTTGAAAAAGGTCTTTAAAATGTGTCTGTAGAGCGCTCCCCTTTTTTCCATAAAAGGCAGCAGCCACTGCCATAACAGTCACTTTAAGCATTATTGAGGAATAACATCCATTAACACTTGCAGTTTTCATTGTTTCCATTGGAAACACTGCCTTCTGCTTAATGTGTCCCAGAGAAGGTGGCATGCAATTTCACTAGCCATCTCTTGCCAGACATGAAAACTATTTTGTTTCCCACTGTATTAGAGCAATTAGCACTGGGAAATCCTGGCTGTGCCAAAAGGTAATGTGGGCAGGGAAAGGGGAGGCGATGGAAACTGCTCAGCCCTCATTGTTCAAGGCTCCCTGCAGTGGGCTAAATGACACCAGCCCACACAAACCAGAGCACTGACAATCTGGGTCATAGCACAATAGCTTTCAGCTTATCTCGAAGGTCACATAAAGTTTAAAACAATATATTGGATGTTTAAGGACTAAAAAAAATAAATTGTCAGGCGGAACAAGAAGCGTGGCCGTGACCTTTGCAGTCCTTCAGCCTTGCATGTAGGATGGAGAGAGCACAACTGGCAATTTTCTGACTTTGTTTGCTTAAGATGCTGTTTTTTCAGTATATGCAGAAGAGAGATGTGGACACTGCTCTTTGTTCCAGCATCAGCTCAGCCATTACACTAGAATTAATGGAATGCTAACCAGAAATAAATTTCTGCCATTTATGCTGGTGGCAAAACCTTGCTACCCAAGGCTGCCTTGAAAATCAGCTTAAGGATGATTTCATAGAATATATTGCATATAGCAGGTAAATCTGAGTAACACCACCCTTCTGAACCACAGAGACCCACAGCCCTGATTTCAGGGGTGAACCATCTTGAAGAGAAATGCTGGAACATCTTGATATGAAACACTAGTATTTGGGGAACAGCTCCATGCCCTTGATAAGGGATGGGCTGTGCTCTCCAAGGTGGATCAGAGGCTTTCAGCACACAGATCACACCTCCAGGGGAAAGGAGGAAATAGCCCTGTGTGGCAGGACTGCCCTACCCACAGCCACAGCATCAGGGATTCATACACAGATAGGTCAGAGATGGGGCTCTGTTCCTTTGACCACCAGAAAATGAAAGATTCTATGAAAAAAAAAAAAGGCTGGAGCTATGCCACACTCAGGAATTCCCCTTTCAGAAAACATTTGCAGATCCTTTCTGTCTCTTCTGTTTGTAACCACAGGGAGAACTGGTTCCCTGAGCCATTGGATTGGTTGATCCAGGACATGCAGGACATATAATTTTCTTTCTTGAAGGATGTAAGTCTGCTTTGCTGGTGGAATATATGAAACAGCAGCTCTGGATGCAACTTTTCAGAGCTACATGATTCTTTTGTAGGAAGATGCTGAGCAGAATCCTTCCCATGAGTAGTACTGAGACAAGTCCCTGTTGGACTTGGTGATCTCAGAGATCTCTTCCAGCTTTAATTATGTTATGATTTTGAACTCTGAATATTTCTATGGGATAAAGGTGCTGTTTGCACTGAACTCCTAAAAGCAGGGACACAATGCTATGGTTCAGGTTTGGAGGTGCAAACCTCAAATACTCTGGGTCCAACTCTGTGTCCTCCAGCAGAGTTTGTGAGAGACGTGGGGAGATGAGTATATTCATTAAAGGCCTTGGTCTCTCAGGGCTAGGGGGTTATTTTGTTTGCTTTTCATTACTTCTCCCCTTCAATTTTCAAATATTTCACAGATTTCTTTAAGGGAGACAGCAATAATACATGTAACATTCATTAAACATTTTTATACTCTTAAATTCAGGCTCAAAGTAAAGCAATTACTTACCTCTAAACTGGCATGCAGAGCACAGACCAGTAAAATTGGAGGATTTGATAACCGGAATCCATTAATTCCTTCACTTAGTTGTAATTCTGGAAAATGAATAACTTATATTAGTGTTTTTGATTTCTTCATTTTAATGGATTGGACCTTATCTTGAAGTCTGTCCTCACACAGTAAAATATTTCCCTAATGTGGCCCGTAGGAATGGGTCATTAAAAGGAAATAGTAATCTATTCCCAGCTAATACTTTCAACTTCGAGAGAAGCCCAATTTTATCCAGCAGAAGACCTCATTAGCAGCTTCATGGGAACCAGAGAACTGCAATTAATTTGTTTAAATGGTGTGTGTTAAAACCACCTTTACACTTGACTCTCTTTTAAGGCTGGCACGAGGCTGAGAAATTCCAAGTCAGCAGAGGCACGGAGCAAGGAATCACGTTCCTTAACGTTATTGAGCTGACGAGACACATGGGAGGCTGCATATGCAGCTGAGTGTAGCTTCAGGCCACAGAGAGGGGCTGCCTAGACTTTGGGCTGTGAAATTTCACAAAATCTATTTAATAAATCTACAAAGCCTCGCTGTAAGTTCTGTGTCACCGTTGATATTTCACGCTCCGGCACCAGAGCAGGAGGATGCGGCGCAGGAAACGCTTTTCACGCACAGCGGACTGGCTCATTTTAGAATGCCCAACTTCTCCCCTATAAACTGCTCGTGGATAAATGAATAAACAAGGTTTTTCTTCTTCTAGGAGAATTTTGAGGCAATTTGTGTCTCCTGCTGGCTTTCCACAGCGCCGCTCTCTTGAATTTGGTCCGAAAACAAAGAGCAGACTGAGGCTATTAGAGAGGTGCTCTCCAGCCAAAGCCACATCAACAGGCACTGCCACAGAAAATTAAAAATATATTAAAACCAAAACAACCAATCAAAGGAAAAAGCTCCTTTCTCCCTCAGGATATTGTCTGTGCCATAGTTTAAACTGGAGCTGCAGTCTAGCTGTCAGATTTGGACAGGAGTCCTCATTTTGTGTTGGGACAATAAACATTTCACTATTCCAGAGCAGATTTGTCTTACAACCCATCCTTCCCCAGTGCAGGAAATTTGGAGATGCTGAAACATTAGTGGGATTTCATGACTTATGTCAGGTTGCCTTACCTTTATTTATATAATTTCTCATTAATTCCAGTGGAGCTAATCCTGAAGTCAGATATTACCCCAGTGAATGATAGCAGATCCTCGCTCCTCAGAGACTTATGAATTTAATTCACTGAGATCCTTTGAAAGTTTCATCCATATTCTACATCTGCATTTTGAAGGTATTTCAGCAAAATGTCTAGGAGCAGACACTCAAACCCTTATGCCCACACATAAATTTATTCCAACACCTATTTTGTTAACTCCACATATTTGGGACGAATTTAAACTAAGACTTTTAACATAAATGAGGAAATGCAAAGTTCTGTCCTTTCTCCTCAAACTTCTACAGAAGTCAGGCTGGTTATATATAAATAAATCAAACAAAGTAAAACTGAGTGTATAAGTACATACTGTTTTCCATGAGGAATCGTGTTTTGAAGTCATGGCCCCACCAGCCGATTAGCCTAAGATATTTTAAAGCAAATAAATTAATAGAAATCTTAATATCTTTTAATTTAGCTTTGAGTGTTAAGAATTATATAAGATCAAGAAATATATACCTTTCTAATAATGCATTTTATTTCTAACAATGACATAAAAATGCAATAAATTCTATGAAGAGTTAGCACTAAAAACTTAGCATTACCATTTGAGAATTTCTCTTTTACTGCAAATAATAAAACACACCACATCTTTCAATTAACTATTGATTTTAACAATATCCATTTTCTCTGAATTCACTTCACAAAACAAAAAATAGCACAGAAATATTTCCACTGCTTGATTCCAAGACATTAAATTCAAACCATTCTCCCCCTGCTCTTAAACTTAGTTTAATGAATATTGAAAGCTAAAAGGAGTTATAAAGTCTGACTTAGTTTCACCAAGAAAAAGACTTTTTGATGAACAGCAGGCAGACAACAGGACCTTGAAAAGAGAATTGCATGGGCATTGCCTTGTCCTTACTGTGAGACCAGCGTGAATTCTGCACACACTGAAATAAACTTATTCTTCAAAAACTTTAAAATAAAACCCAAATCAGTTTAATGCAATATTCCTTTTTTTCAAGATTGTCTCCAGAAAACAAACAAACAATTCTTTAAAAAATGGTGTGTTTGAGCTTAGACATTAAAATGACACCACATTATTAACTCATATTTAATGAAAAATATGCTCAAGGACATTGCTTTAAACAATTTTCCAAAGCAGATGGATGCATTGGATCACCTACTACCAGGGCACTGCAGATAAAACCAATATTGCAAAATCAAGCAGTGTCTCCCCATCTCCCTTGGGTTCTCCCTTCCTTGTGTCAGAGTGATATCAGTGATTAATGACACCAGTCCTGCTTGAGATTTCCCCTGGATCACAATATCAAGAAGTCACCACCACAGACTCCTTTCCAAACTTCTCAGCTCTGCATGACTGGATATATTGGACACCATTTCAGCCAAGGCTTTGCTCAGTTTTCCCTATGCCAGAGAGCAAAATTTTAGGAGTGAAGCCTGGCAAAACTCATAATGATAAAAAATTCTATATGTAAAGGTCACAGCAGATCAGCCTTCCTGGGAGCAAACAGGGAAAAGAAAGTCATGGCCTCACCCTAAAGCAGGAGCATTTTGCAGTTTGCCTAAAAGAGCTGAGCTCTGCAGAATTAAGGCCACATTTGAGTTAGAAACTTGTTATATGAACACTGCAGAGTGTAAAATAAAGTAGTTCGTATTTCTGTATAACAACACAGGTTTTACGTTTACTTCTGCGAGAGGCTCTGAGCTGCATCTAAACACAGGGTCTACAGAAAAGGCATGGCTTTTTCTTTATTGCTGCATGATGTTTTTATTATTCTAAGACCCATGAAAATTAATAGCGCAATATACATCCATTTTAAATGAGATATTACATTGCCAAAATGAATACACCCCAAATAAAGTACAACGGAGCCTCTGCCCGAGTGACTCCATTACTGATGCTAAGAATCATAAAAGATATTTCAGTTATTTTATAGGAACTCTGTAATATATAGACAACACTGTACTGCAAACCCTGAATATTGTATGTTCTTGCAACAATCTACTGATATCAATGGCACACACATTCTATGAATTTCAAAAGCTTTAAGCAGGAAAAAAAAATCCACGGGAAATGAAACATCTGGACTGATGGTCTGTGAGAAGGAGAAAACAATACTATGTTCCACTTGGACCACACCCAAAAATCAAAGACAAAATACAGATCAATAAGACTCTTACTCAGACCAGGGCTGATGAAAAGCTCTCTGGTTGCATTTCAAATGCTCAAAACTTGCTAATTCTGAGTTGGCTTCAACCCAGATCTCAGCTGCAGCACCACGGAGGCAACTTGGAAAGTGAAACTTCAAAACTTTTCCAAAATGACAGAATGAAGGATTTTTTTATTTTTTTTTTTAAAGACAGTTTTAGCTGTCTTGCCCTTTCCTACCATAATCTGACAATTTGCTTTTCCTCTTTTTTATTTTTTCTTTTTTGGCTGTTCTAGAACTTCAGAGGTGTCACTGCAGGATGTGCACTTTGAGGCAGCTCTGGTCCTACACTCTCATTGATCTAATGGTCCATATGGATGTCACGTTATTTGACATTTAAGTTGACAGGCTTCAAAGCGTGGAAATTAACAAAATCTTCACAAATTACAGCAATTTGCTGTTTACAATTTTCTGTGAAAATTCTGAAATGAAGGTTGCCACCGCTATGCCAAATTTCAACCTGTTGTGATGGGAAAGAGCTAAGGTGTTAAACCCCGAACATAACGCTTTATAAATGCTCACTAAAAATAATAGGCAATAAAACTGCACATTAACTTAGTGCAGTAAAATTTCTTATTAAAGAGTTGTTACTCTGCATGCAAAGTGAGCATTTTGAACTGCAGTCAGCATTTCAACTGCTCCTGCTTCAAAAACAAAGGCACCAAGATCGAAATGGATTCTGAATTATGAACCATAACTTTTGGCAAAATACATGAAGTGGAAGGCTCTGAAAAGCCATGTATGATGTGCCTGTGATCAAAAACACCTTAAACATGTTAGCAATAGGACTGTCAAGTTACATCCTTTCCATGGTAGAGAAAACCCATTGTGGGGAGTGTGTTAAAATCAGTGTCTAAGGAGATAAAGGTCTAATTTAACAAATGGGCCACTATAAATTTAAAAATTCAAATTTATCCAAACGAAGACGTTGTTTTAACACTAATCAAAATTGTTATCTCAATGATGAAATGCTTGTGGTTGCTGCCAGTCCCAGGTATCCCCAGTAGTCTCCAAAAGCTGCTCAGCAGAGATGCTCCTGAACATCTCCACAGAGAACATCTCTCTATCTTGAGATATTTGAAATCTAGTACAAAATTATGCCAAAAAGGAGAGTAAATTAGTGCCAAATTAGCTGTGTCTTTTTCTGCAAGGTGAGTATGTTCTTACAAGCCCACTTCTGTTCAAAAACAACTTTTAAAGTAGATTTTTCCATTCTACACCTCAAATAAAACCATTGGCATCACTGAATGGGTTGGGTTGGAAGGATCTTGCACAACATCTCTTTCCAACCCCTGCAGTGGACCTGGCTGCTGAAGGACCCACCCAACCTTGTCTGTGTCCTCAGAGTTTAACAACACTGAGACTTTCCCAGGGAATTCTGCAGTTTCTAGTCATTGCACAGAATTTTTACATGTGCCACATAAAATTTAAAGCAAACTGTTACTAGCTCGGTTTCATGAAACAAGTAAGATTATAACTAAATATTGCTGAAAGGTTTTCTGATTCCTTATTTTTTTTTACTCCAATATGTTTTCTTGTTTTACAAATCAATGAACAAAGGTTTGCTGGGCTGGAAAATGACTGCAGAAAGGAACAGTATCCTCTTATTTAGTCATACTCTCTTTAAGGACATTTACACCAGGGAACAATCCCTTCAATAAGTATTTTTATTTAGCTCATTTTCCTCCTTCATATCTGTCTGCATTAGGCTGAAGCACTGGTTGTTCCTAACTTGAGTCATCTCGTTTGTAGTTGCATTAATGATGCAGGAGTGTAGGATATAATGATCATGATGTATGTGCAGTGTAAACATCAAAGAAAATCCACTTAAAGAACACAGAAAAAATACCCAAAAAATTCCTTTGACCTTTGCTTCGGCATTACAGATGATCATGCTACTCATTTATAATTTACAGCCTGGAGCAACACGGGTCTCATTTCCCTTCTCAGCAAGAAAGAGAGACAGAAACTCTTGAGTAGTGGTACAGAAAACAGGGAAATACCATTAATGTGGCCCAGCTCTTACAGTGCAGGGCAATGTGCTGGAAGTATTCTGTCATTGTATTGTGTGAGATAATCATTTCACATCCAGGGCAAGGCAAGTTGAAAAGCTACAAGAATACAGTGTGAAATTTGTAATTCTTGATTTTACATCTTCCAGCTTCCCTGGGCACGGAGCAGTTTGTCTCCTCTTCCTTATCAGGTCACAAAGCAAGCTGGAAATTTCATAGTCATTATTTAGATTATATTAGGAGCATTTACCAGCAAAGCATGCTATGCTTATGAAAGGATGGATTAAGCCAAATCATAAACAGGCAGTTTGGGGCCAGGCTGTGTCCACAAAGAAGCTGATGTAACTGCTGGGTGGCAGCTAAGCTCTTCATTCACACATTGCCTTAATTTTGCAAAAGCATCCAGGTGTTGGCAAAGATTTGTTTGATTTTTTTTCATGCTACTGTTCCAGCCACAAGAAAAAATCAGCTCTGAGGAGTTAATGAGACTTGTCACTGCTCCCAAAGTTCATTACACAGAGCCAGGCAGATCTTGTGCTATGTTGGCAAGGCAGCCTGATGCACAGAAAAGAATGAAAGGCCCAAAAACAATCATTAAGTTCTTGCAGTCCTATTTGTCCATGGCACAACTGGATGGTTGAAGAGCACATCCATGTCTGAAGACACCCTGAAGACCTAAGTTGGGCAACCAAGAGGCACAAATCCAGTGTGGCACAAGTTTAGAGGACAGAGGTTAACTGTGGCTCAAAGATCACTGTCTTAGCAGGAAATGTGTAACAAAAACACCCATGAGGTCTTAAAATTAAACTATAAAAGGAAAGCCTGGAGGCTGGAGCCAGCCTGGAGCTAGGAACAATCCACATCTGACCACGTTTGACCATCATTCTTCTGCCTAGGAGAACGTGGTGGTACCACATCACTGGTGCCACATCCAATGTCCAGCTTCCATATTTCAGATGCCAGGATTAAAACAAACCAACCAACCAAACCCCCAAAAGAAAGAAACAAACAGAAAAACATCAACAAAAACCCCAAACCAACAAATGCTACAATCAGCTCCTCAAACCCCAAACCATTTCTAAATATGCCTTAAATCCATATATGAATCTCCAGCTCAACTAAAAGTTTAAAGTCCCTATTTTGAGGTACACTCCTCCAGTTTCCTGGGCTCCATGTAATGCAATACAGATAGAAAGAGTACCTGGGCTCAGGTCCAGGGCAGGAGCATTTCCTAATGCTGCTGCACTCAGTAAAGGTCAATGCCAAAAACCAAACCTACAGAAATAGTTCTCTCACCCCCTCAAAGCCACCTTACTCTCACCCAAATCTACAAACTGCTCTCCACCACCTCTTAGCACAGACCTGGTCCCAGGCTCAACAGCTGGGCTTAACTCTTTGCATTCTACTCTGCATTAATTTTATTGCAGCTTTCTAATTGCATTTTTATATGCTTTAATTTAATTTCTATGGCATTAATTTTATTGCAAGCACATGAGCGTGATTGTGTTTCTTTGGATTCAATGCCAAAATTCAGAATAAATAGAATGACACATACACACACCAACTAAGAAAACAGAAAAACCTGCTCATTGCTTTACATGGCATGTTTTTGGCTCACTGGCTGGAGTTTGAGAAGGAGTTTCAATTTTCTTTGCTATCACAGACTTGTCTGATCACTGATGAGTCATTTGGTCTCTCCATGCCTCGAGCCCTCATCTCTAGGAATTCTGCTCAAGACTGCTTTAACTCTCCAGTGAGGGATGATAATATATTAGTTAAAATGTGCTCGCATATTTGCAATGAAGATCATGTAAGGATGAAGTAAAAGATTTCTTTGGAGCATCTTATATATAGTTTTTTGATATGAAGATAGGGAAAGGGCATTTGGAGGTAAAGATGATGTCACTTGGTTTTTTCCCCCTCCTGTCAGCCTTTCTCCAAATTATCACCTCACCCTCAAAAGTTGTTGCCATTTTTAGGTTTTTATTTATTTCAGAATCTAATATTTTTCTTGATCTAGATCACTTAACTGGCATTTCTGATGAGGTAAAAAACCCACAAATTTAAAAATAAAAATAAAAATAAAAAAAAATATTTCTGTTGCTTAATTCCACACGGTATTTTACAGCTATGCTGAAACAAAACAAGCCCAAGTGGATGGACAACATTATTCCACTCCACTCTGCCCTCTCCATACTGAGCACCCCAGCAGGGTCCAGCTCTGGCCCAGGGCTCCCCCACTGACAGCTCACTGGAAGGGAGAAAAGCCATTCCAAATGAGGTTTGAGATGATGAGGAGTCTGTTTAATCAAAACAAAGAATAATGGAAAAGTAACTCCCAGTTTCATCACTGACATCAGGAATTCAAGGATTTTAAGCCCCTTGTGTAGGTGAAATCCTTCACATGCTGAGAAGCTGTCAGTCCTGGAGTAGCCCCACAGTAAATATCTATAAGGGCCAGGATTTGCATGGTGGATTAAGGGAGTTACAGCAGCTACCCCTGTTAGACTTTAGCAATATTTCGAACCCAACTCTCACAGTCTCCTTCAGAAAACCTTGCCAAGATTGCCAGAAGCTATATTTAAAACCTTTTTTATTTTTTTTCCTCCCTTATATCTTTTTAGCTATCCTTTATCCCAAATGGTAAGCTTGGACTTGTTTCATTATTCTTTTCTGTGCAGTGCCTGTTAATTTTAAGTAGGATCTGTTGTTAGGATTTGAAAAGCTTTTGAAGCCCAGGTAATTATTAGCCTCAGACTTCTGTAGTTTAGGACTTGCACACACTCTGCTGCTTTCCTCACCCTTTTCAACTCATTACAAATGTTTCCTAATTATTAAGCATATGTGACTTGTGAGCGGCGCCATACATTATTAATGGGCCAGTCTCTTAGAACTCAGTGGAAAAAATCAAAACTCCTTATGAAAAGTTGCTACTGTGAAAGTAGTAACTTTTCATATTTAATATCAATGAGGCTTTACTTTGTCAAAGGACCAAAGTAATGTGATTGTATTAGAGGCTAATAGCATGACATTTTTCTTCTGTTAAGAGGCTTGCATTTTCAGTACCATCTAAAGGGAGACAATTTTTCTCCTCTATTTTGAGGCTTGTCTTGGTTAAAGAATAGCTAAATTCACTTTCTGCCTAGCAGCAAGTTTTACCAGCAAAGACCCAAATCCTGAAAAACAGTCTCATCATTTAAACAATGACACTTAACTATGCAAGTGCAATGGATGGAATTAAGAAACTTCCAGATTTGAGTAATCACCCTCTTTGCAAAAGGAGCCGGGCAGCTCTCAGCTCCCTGAGCTTTGCTACTCTTCGAGGTGGGTGATTTAACAAAACTGCTGCCACAATTAGAGAGGCTCTTGGGTGAAAACCTGGGCTGGTTGGTCAGTCAAGTACGAGGTGATTTACAGCTCGTGGGTGCTCGAAGACAGAGGGTGCACACACTCTTCCTGGATTGATTTTTACCTTGTTAGCCTTTTAGGCTCGACACAAGTGGGAATACACCAATTTCAACACGTCTGTACATATTACCCCTCCAGGTCAAAACAAAAGGAGATTGAGTTCACTTTTGTAGCAGGAAACAAGTTGCTGTGGCCAGGGCATGAGGAAGAGGAATGGCTGCAATGCTGCCAATCCAATCAGGGCCCTTTGGAGCCACACAGAGCTCTCCACCAAAGCTCTGAGGCGCCTGTGATAAGGGACGGTAATTTCATTCGCCATGATCAGGCAAAAGAAAGGTATGACCCAACAGCAGACAAAATGGGAGGCTAAATTAAATCCCAGGAGAAGATTTCACAAAAAACAAACCCCCTAAGGCTAATGAAGTTGAATTAAAAACTGTTAAATCAGCTTACGAACAACTATTATCACAAAGTGCTCATATAACACTTTCACTGGCCAAATATCAGATATATGAAAAGGGGGAATACAGCCAACAGTATGTTCACACATTTAGTAAGGGGAAATTGAATATTCTGCCTAACACCAGAAATTAAAAATCAAGCAGGGAGCCAATTTACTCAGAGAGATATTAATAAAGTTCTCAGTGATTTTTATAAAGTACTGAATAGTTCTCAATTATTATATGGTGATAAAAAAAAGAATGTTACATTCTTTAAGAATTAAGTAAATTTTTTTCTAGGCTGTTTCAAATAGATTAAATTAAACAAGTGAAAGCAACAATCCCTCCTAGAGCTACTTAAAGGAGACTTGGATAGTTTTGATTACTACGATATGTTTACTGAACTATACAGTCCCTGCAATCTCTTGAATAAATCTTTCAGGGGATGATATCTAGATAGATTTCTAAATAATAAATATATCTGATTGAACTATAATATAAAATTTTTAAGATCTGGGAAGTTGTGCTTCCTTGGGTCTTTGTTGTTTTTGAATAGAGTAATCACAATATTAATGCAAGACCTTTTTCATACCAGAATCCTTATTAGCTAAAATGTAAGTTATCACCTCTGATCTTTGCCTGAAACAAGAAATAATCTACTTTAGTTTTTTGGTTTTTTTTATGGCAGTGGCTAGAGCTAATTGAATTCATAGTTTCAAGTGCCAGGAAATTTGCCACAGAATCCAGTGGTTGTATTACAAAACATTTACTAGGTGATACTTGAGGAGGAAAACTCAGATGGAGTCTTTTCAGCTGAAGTCTAAGATATGAAATAATTAAGGAAGAGCAGAAATGGGCATCTTTCAGAGCTGTTTTCAAGAGTTTATCCTCAAAAAGATTAAATTTCATCCATCACTAGAAAACAAGAAAAATGTGAATTAGAGACCTTTCTTTATAGGGCTGCAGTTGCCCAAATTTTCAGTAGCACACAAACTAACAATCTTCTGGGGTCTAAAACAGATTTGACACGAGGCCAGATATTTGACATGAGGTCCAGTGTAAGTGTGTCATGTTTGACATGAGGTCCAACACAGGCTTCAGGAGCCCCAGGCTCCCCTCACACCAGAAGCAGGCAAGAAGCCATCAAATAAGGACATTTACATGGACCTATTCTCCTGTCAGAAAATAACTGTACCTGCAACCCTGGCCTTCAGCACACTCTGACAAAATCTCCCTGCACTTGCTCACAAAGGGTTGCTCAAAAGTCATCTTAGAAATCTGTCTGTGAAAACAGAGGATTAGATTACAGTAGGAAACTATTTCATTTTTGCTCAATAATCTGTACACAGCTAAAGAAAATAATAATTCTTCATGCTGAGCAGCTGTTTTTCATGGCATGGCACAGAAAGAACCTAACGTTTTCCCAAACCAGTTGCACTGGTGTGATTAGATCAATGAATTGATGTCATGCTGGTTGACAAACTAGGGAAAGGAAAAGGAAAGGGAAGATCCTGTGTTTCTCCCCACATCTCTCTGGAAGCCACTCCTCAAACACTTGAGTGAGCTCTCTGTGGCTGGAGCTGCCCTGCAGTTTCCACACAGTGGAAGGCAGCAAGAGGCAGCTGCCAGCAAGCACTGAAAATTACTCTGGTGAAAAATGAGGAGTAGTCACTGTGACAGTAAAAATTTACCAGCAGTGACAAAGGGGTGTGAAAGTAAGTATTTCCCAAATGGAAAGTGAGAGGAAGGATGGCTTACAGCAGGTGGGCAGGAATAGACCATATTTGTCAGGAAGGCCTGCAGGAAGCTCCTGATTCGAAGACATGTGGAGATGGGTAAGAAATAAAGGACAGCAGGTTGTGGATGTCCTTTGCTGGACTTTGTAAGATAAAATAGACTTAAGGGAGACAAAAAAAAAAAGAAAAATATGAGGGTTTCTGAGCTGGTGAGACCTTATCTTGGCTGAGTGCTGGAAAGAAGGTTCAACCAGGAGAAAGAGGGAGTATGAGGACTAGAAACCTTATGAACATGTGGAAATAAATGGGCATGAATGGTAAACCAAGCAAAAAAGAAAAAAAGAAAGAAAACCCTTTAATAATCCCCAATGCACAAACCTAGAATGCCAACTTAGCAAAAAATAACAGGACTGAATTATTTCCTTTACTGGAGCAACAACCTTCTAAAGGCCTTTGAAAATGCTTCTGGTCAGAATCAGGTGCTGGCTGAGCCATGAATCACAGTGTGAGCTCTGTGTGTGACCCCAGAGCTGCAGCTAAAGCCAGGGAGGAGTTCAGCCAGGTCAGGGACAGGAACAGCTTTGGGAAACATCCTGGGCACAAACCCCATCCAAACCCAGAGCTGAGAATTACAGGAACAGACTCCAGGAGAAGGAAAAGGGGAGAAAACTGGTGACTCTTAATGGCACAAAAGCATGAAGGCTCTTGCTGGTGCTTTCAGCTTAGAGCAATTTCGAGCCATACCATGACCTCAAAGCACATTCTATAAGGAGAAATTAGAGACAATTCCCCACTGTGGTCTAATGAAGCAATACAAAAGCATGAGCAAATCTCATTTTTAAAGGGCATGTGCAGACTACAAGTTTAACTGAGAATCTTAGGAGGAAAGCTTCATAGAAGGTTCCAAAATTTCTGAAGTAGAAAAAGTGAAAAATGCTGAAAGTGAGTCAACATCTAGGAGGAAATCCCAGATGCAAAATTGCATTAGTTCCAGCACATTTCTGCACAGAGGTAAAGAAGCTTTAGAGGAAACAGCAGAACATTTACTTGATTTTTTTTTGTTAAAAATAAACTCTTTCCTCCCTAAGACAGAAAGGTTCTGTGAGGTGGCTGCAGAAACATACAGATGAATGGATAAGAATAAGAGGAGAAATAATGCCTCTTTTTGTGATTTATTAAAAAAGCTGACAAAGAAGGTTTTCTTTCCATTTTCTTAGAGTTTTGTGACACAAGTGCTGCATTTCTGGAAATTCATTCAGCAGGAAGGAAGCTTGATGCTTTGTCTTATTGGGAAAAATCAAGACACAGCAAAGTGCTTTCAAAACTACCTGCCTGGAAGTGGAGAATTGAGGCACAAAGAGCAGGCAGATAACAACACACGGCCTTTGAAGTGCTGGGGAAAATCACAGCAACCATCCAGACTCCAAGGAGAGCCCCAGGATCCCTTCCTTGCTAGTTAACAGGATGCAAGAGTTGCCCCCAGGCTACATTCACCTTTCCATCAGGCTAAGCCTGTGGGTTCCTTTCATGTGTTCCAGCAGTTGTGTCTTACACCATCCGATGAGGAAAAAAGCAAACGTGCAAGGAACAGAGCCCCCTCCCTCTCATTCCCAGGGCTGGGAGTGGGACAGGAGCACAGCACAGCACACCAGGTGATGTCCCCTCAGCCTGATCCAAGAGGAGAAATGCATGGGAGTGCACTCAGGGAATGAGAACAGCACATTTCTTCTGCACTCACCCCAACTATTCCACAGGTGATGCAGAGCTCACTCACAGCACCCTAGCAATCACCTTAGAGTCCAGCCAGGGCAAAGATGACAAAACACAAAGGGGAAGACCTTCAGGGAGGGAAGAACAAGAAGGATATTTCTAATGAGAAAAGAGGCAAGGTTGCTTGAAGATACAGCTTAATTACAAGGAAGGATTTGAAGGAAGAGACAGAGAAAATGCCTGACAAAGAACAAGGAGACCATCATGGGAACCACATAAAAGGAGCCAAAGAAATAAGAATGAGAACAGATGACGTGAGTGCACATTAACCTCTCTTATTTTTTTCTCCCAGAGACTCACTCCAAAGTTAAAAAATGCTCTTGGATATTTGCCATGTAGTTGGTGAATCCGAGAACACACCCCTGCAGGCCCATCACGGGTCTAGATTGGCCTAATAAATCACTTGTCCCAAGACAATGCAATTAAGCCTAATTAGCCGATAGCTTTATTCCTAAACAGTCTCTTCCCAAGGGAGGTTTTAACTTTTGGTTTCTAAATTAGCTCAAGGAGCTAAATTGCTCTCATCTCCTTGGCAAAGCAACAGTTCGTTTCCACCTTAGCCGGGGATCCGGCGCACTCGGGGGCCGCGCGCTCGCTGCACGAGGAGTTTATTTACATTAACTGCCCACAAAGTGAGTCCAGCAGGATCAGTGAGAAACAGCAGCATGTTCTCTGCCATCTGTCACCACTGACTTTCCCACCTGGCTGCACTCAGCTCAGCTTCCCTACAAGTCTCTATGTTGCTTCTGCAGATCCCCTCCTTGAGCAGGACAAGGTGCTCTGTTCTGATAAAACTTTCAGTAGTGCTGAGATACTCAGAGGTGACAAATTCAAGGGGTCAGTGAGAAATGGACCATCTTAGACTATTATCTGAGTAAAGTCTGAGTAAAAGACTCAGTCTGAGTAAAGAAATTCGTCCCTGTGAGGGTGAGGAGGCCCTGGCACAGGGTGCCCAGAGAAGCTGTGGCTGCCCCTGGATCCCTGGAAGTGCCCAGGGCTAGGTTGGATGGGGCTTGGAGCACCCTGGCCTAGAGGAAGATGTCCCTGTCCATGGCAGGGGGTGGAATGAGATGGGCTTTAAGGTTTCTCCCAATCAAAACCATTCTATAATAATCCCATGATTCCTAGAAGCATTATAAACAAGAGCAGTATTAGTTCTTTCCAGTACAATAGATATAAAACAACCTTCCAAATCCTTTTATGACTGTCCTTTGCTTTCAACTCACGTTTCTCCAAAGTTACATTATTTTCAGCAGTTTTACAGAAGATTCAGCTCTTTATTTTGGGCATTATGTGACTGTAGTTCAAAGAAAGACTAATGTGATATCTCCTCATAAATCAAGAAAATGAGCAAAGAAAAACTCAGCAGGAGCTACCAGTCCTAGAAGTTGTAGAGTAACCTCTTGCAAAACAGTTACTGGAGAGAGAAAGTTTGCACTGGAGCAGGATGGGGACCCAGAGAGCCTGGGAAAAATGGGAAGGGGAAAATATAAGGAGCTGGAGTACTCTCTTTCTGTTTGTCTGACACCAAGGTTAGAGCTCACATACCAAAAAAGCAGTGCAAATATCTGTAAAGAGGTAGCAGGAAGCTATTTGTGCTCTGGCATTTTCATTGGCATCAAAATACCAAAAGGGTAAGTGGTCTAAGAAAAAGAGCTGATATCTCACCTCTGTCTGTGAAGAAATTGGCTGAAGATGCCTTCTGTTCCCCAAAGCTAATATGAAATTGTTACCTTTTTGCTTCTTGTTCTTTTAAACTTTTTTTTATTATCCTGCAGTAAAAGACAAGACATTCTTTGGATATCAGCTGCTTCCTGCACATGCACCATTTCTTCACATCACAGAAACTTTTCACTTTTAACCACTACCTGCTGCTAGTGTGGGCTAAAGTCTCAATAAATCCCTTCATTTTAAACACTGTACAGTTTTCATTTAATCCTCTGCCAGGGTTTATCCATTATTTTCCTGACTGCTTTACATACATTTACTTCCCTTTCATCTGTTTAAATTGTGCCTAACTTTTACTTAGTGTACTGTCTCAGGGCTCTGCAAATTTGTCTCCTCCTGTCCCTTTCACCATCTGGCAGCAGAGCTGAGCCTACAGCCCATCCACACCTGCAAACACCCTGCTGGAAACACCTGACTTGAGCATCCTCTCCCCCAGGTGCTCACTAACATTCACATTTCATTACAGCTAAATTGCTTGGTAATTCGAGTTATCCTTTTTATAAATGGAGAATTAGGGAGGGAGAAAAAAAATTCAAAAATGAAAATGGAAATTTTTCCTGGAGCCCAAACAGCTAGACAAGCAAAATTTCAGTATTAGCAGGTCACTTCAGTGCTCTCTGAGTCTTGGAAACCTCCCCTCTGCAACACTTACATGGAAACCTGGTGGCACAGGCTCAGCCTGCATTGACCCAATGGTTTCTGTAGTATTTCATAGCTCTGCACTCTCCAGGTCCTCTTTTTTTTTTATTTGAAACCTTCCCATAAAGAAATCACTCTCACACAATTAGCCAGGAATATATTGCATTGTGATATATAGAGCAGGTATTAAAAAAGCTATTTGAGTATTAAGAGAGGCTTCAAAGGAGGCGAGATCATGGAGAATGGGGCTAGACCAGACCCATCTGTGTCAGACTGATTGTGTTTTACTGCTCCAAGGAGAAAGATGGGGACTAGCAAAGGGCTACCCCACAGGCTTGGGTAGAGATGTTAATTGGGCTGCTTACAACATGTCACTTTTAGACCCATGGCCCCTGCAGTGAATCAGAGAACCACCCCAAGCCAAGCCAAGGTGTTTGCAGGACAGCAGGGGGGTGTTTGCCATGACTCAAAACAACAACAGGAGACTGTCTCACCCTCAACTTCTATCTGATTTAGAGACCAAGCCCAATCCTTTCCCAAGAGACTGAATTACCAACTTTGTAACTCTTGTGGGAAGCTTGCACTTCCATGAAGAAGAAGAGTGGGATTGGTTTGCCTTTTGTCATGCCATGGTATTACTGATTTACATCGGCTTAAGGGTTGTGGAGGTTTGCAGGAGGCAGCCCCAAAGCAGCAAATGGCTCTGGTATGGCCTCATGTACTGATGGTAAGGCTATTAAATACTTTATATACTTCAACAACTCTTTCTCAAGTTGCATTTTTAAAAAAAACAGCAAATAAATGTTTTGTTATTGGAGGGAGCAGCTGGAGAGGAACCCAGTTTCTTAAACTGGGCGTAAGAAAAAAGCACAAAATTAAGGGAAGTTAAACCAAAATACCTAAATTCCTTTCGTGATGTGCAATAGCTGGGTTTGTGGGGTTTAAAAATGAAATTTTGGACAGAGCTGTTTTATTTTCAATAAGTCCTTTTTGCCCCAGCCTCAGACAGTAAAAGGCAAATGTTCTGCCTCTCTGAATTACAGTCAGAACATATATTTTCCTATTAAGACACAATAGACTATTTCCATATAAAAATAACTACCTAGTCAATAACTTGCAGGAAATATGAAGGATGAGACAAATTAGAGAAATTTATACAGGTGGGTAAAAAGTGACTCACTTCTTATCGGCCACGAGTTAAAACCGTATTTCAGTTCCAACGGCAAAAGGGTGTCAGCTGGATTGGAATTTAACTCCCCTGCAGTGGAATTTAATTCCCCACTGAGGTGTGGGCTGAGGTGCAAAGAAACGAGGGGTTGGTGCCTCTGTTCTTGACTGAAGTAGCGTGGCCACTGGGTGTCATCCTTGATTCAGATGACAGCCAGAGAGTGCAGCTCCCGCGCAAAGCCTGCGACTTCCCGAGCCAGTGAAATCCCACTCTACTTGATTGTACAACGCACAGCAAATTGCTCTGCATTTAAATCAGCCACACAATTGAATACTTTGACATAGACAAATTCTCCTTTGTCTCAGTGCCTTATTTGGACACCTGAAATGGCTGGTTGATGCAGGAAGAAAGAAAAGTAATGCGAGTGGGGCATAGGAACTACAAACAATTTGATGAGTGATTATCAAATCTCGGGAATATATGAAATAATTATGATTAAATAATGCAAAGGATCGATGCAGAAGGTTTGGAATTATATCTTTAATTGGTCCCCAGGCTGGAAAAGCCTATTTCATATAGGTAATTGTGTTTAAGATATTCAGTATCCAGACTCAGTACACAAATTAATGACTATGTATGAAGGAGCTAGTTCAGGAAAAACTAATTTAAACTCTTACCTACAATACCAAGCTAGTACCCTCAGAAAAATTCCAAAATGTCATCAAGGAGGAAAAAAGATTGAAAGTCCTTGGTATTTTATTTGTTCCATACTAGCTATTCTATTATTTTTTCCACATTTTTCCCACTGTTCAGCATCTTCCCAGTCCCCCACAACCAGGATCCATGGGAGCCACACAGCCAGGTGTGGCCATGGGAACAATGCCTGCACCTGGCTAACAGGGGAGCAGGAAGAAAAAAATCCTTTCCAGAAGAAACATCCAGATATCCGGAACATTTTGCCAGTGTTCACATATAAGGATTGAATCAGCTCACAACAGGTCATATGTCATCCTAATGAGTTTTCTGTTATGGGTGACTGAGAAGAACTTATCAGCGTTATTTTGTTATCTCCTGGGAGTCTAGACAGTCTGAAACCAGCACATGGTGCAGCAAAGCTGCTTATTATAATATTATTTGTCTCTGAAACCTGATTTAGTTTGCCTTCTTCAAGCTAAAATAAAAGGAAGTGCCAGTAATTTCTCCAAGCATTACAGCCAAAAACATTTACATTTCTCAATGCATTCAAAGTATTTATCCCACTGTTGTTAACATACATAGATAGAGTATAGCCATAAAAATAGTTTAAATAACAGGTATTTTGGTTAATGCAGCTAACCTCAGCTGATAGCTCAGCTTTCCATGGATTATACAGTCTTTCAGAACAGATCTCCACCTAATACTTCCTAGCTTTACCAGTGGATATAATTTTAATGAAGACATGCCACTGCTAAAGAGCTATCAGGCACAGAGTTGAAACTATCTTTGATTTTGTTCACCAACCAAAGACTTCAATAATTATTTAAAATCCATTTTTAAAGGAAGATGTTAAATATTCTCTTTACATTAAGCAGTCCCACAGACATGACTTAGGGTGCTCGTTTTCAATATTATCAACACTCTCTTTTACAGTTCTATTTAGTTAAGATCTGATAGCAGACTTAAAGGAGGAAATGAATTTTAGATGTGAACATGTGCATAAAAAATGTCAAAATTTACTAAAGTTAGTGTAAAACAACCCATGTGAAGTAACAAAGTAAGAGAACCAAATTGTCTAAATGTTTACTACCCTTTTCACTGAAGCAATAAATCAGAAACAAATATTATCCCAATGAGTTTTTCTTGAAACAGGAATTTTCTTCTGTTTCTATGAATATATGCATAGGTATCCATGCCTATATTCTATGGCTAAGAATCTACATAGTTTGACTTTCAGATCTCATTTCAAAGGGAAGATTCTTTCCCATCTGAACTTCACAGCATCTTTTATTTGGGATTTTATTATTAGAAAAATACTTACGTTGGTTTAATACTCTTGGAATGCTTTTCATGAATGTAGGCACCAGCAAGGCCTCCTGCTCCAGAATTTAAGTACTGCAAAGAATAAATCAACATGCACATGTCATGCTCATTATCTGCAAAGTATCACTTTCCTCCCTTCACCCTGATCTATAAAACAAACCAATTTAACATTTCTAGTGGTTTCTAGATGGAGATCTTAGCATTTGTCACAAAGTGCTGATGGAGGTAAAAGCAGATATATTTTTTCAGATTAGTTTTAAAAGTATCTCTCTTGGCTTACATAAGGTATTTGAAGTCTAACAGGCCAGAAAATTGAAGCACATCTGAAACAGTTCCATATCATAATATATATAGCAAAGTCATCAAACAATTCATCTGACTATGTCTGTCGAGTCTTAATCTCACTAGGAGTCAAAGGACCTCAGATACCTTGCTCTGTGATCTGAAATTATTAAAGTTTAGACAAGAATATTCCCTTATTTAGGTACAACTTCGTAAAATATTATAGCTGTGAGACCTTCTTGGTGTGAGAAATAAGAGAAGAGCCCCTGATGGGAAGATGTTTAACCACCAGCAGCATCCATCTCACATCCACAGGACCTTGCAGGTCATTGCCACTCAACCAAACCACTCATAACCAAGGCACCATTAAAGTCAGTGTCCATCTCCTCCTTGTGGCCAATTCAAAGACTCAGCCAAGTCTTGCTCAGCAGTTCAGGTGCAGCTCTTGTTCACCTGACCTCTTTGCTGACCCGTGAGGTAAGTGACATTATGGAAAACAGTCTCCAGCAATGAATCTGTTTTACCTTGTAGGAGCACCAGCAGGCAAAATCCACTCCCCAGTCATGCAAATGAAGCTCTACATTCCCAACAGCGTGAGCCAGGTCGAATCCAACAAGGCATCCCTGCAGGAAAGAGGTGCTTATTAGGTTACTTATTAAGATAATCATCACTGTGAAATTGTTTTGAAAAGAACACCTTCAGAGCTTAACTTTCTCTCTCTATCTGCAGGCTACCTAGAGACTTTTTACAGAAGCAGAGAGTGATAGGATAAGTGGGAATGGATTTAAACTGAAAGAGGAGAGATTTGGGATAGATGTTAGGAGGAAATTCTTTTCTGTGAGGGTGGGTGAGACACTGGAACAGGTTACTCAGAGAAAGTGTGGATGCTTCATCCGTGGAAGTGTTCAAGGCCAGGCTGGGCTTGGAGCAACCTGGAATAGTGGAAAGTGTCCCTGCCTGTAGCAGAGGGGTTGGAACAAGCCAATCCTTAAGGTCCCTTCCAACTCAAACCATTCTATGACGAATCTATCAAATCCCATCTGTTCTCTCATTACAAGAAACAAGTTTTCTATGCCATAGATGCACATAGAAATCATCAATTGTTCTGTGCTTTGTCTTCAAGGATGCTTGGGAAGGATTCAGATTCCTAAGGTTTTGATTGTGCAGTGAAGCAGAATCACTTGGACCAAGTATTTAGAACAAATGTATAAATACAAACACTTTATGGCACAACAAACACCAGGCAGAGACAAAGCAGTAATCGATACAATGATGCCAGTTACCCATGAACAATTACATTCCAATATACATTTATGCTCAAGGTGTCCCTGGTATTTAAATAAGGAGGACCTTGCTCTTTGGGAATCCAAATGGATGAGATAGCAGCTTATGCAATGCCTTGATCTTTAGGAACCTTTATACTTGTCCTTAAAAAAGGTTCTGTCATTTCTCTGTGAAAAGTCTTGCACAATTTGCACAGGACACTGGGAAAAAGGGGGGGGGAAACCCAACATCTAAGGATGAGAGAATTTTAGATCTAAAAGTAAGAGTTTTACACATGAAATAACCACTGGATGGCAGCATTTTTAAACTAAAAAGTTCCTCCAAGCTTTGCTATTTATTTAAGAGCAAAGAAATAAAACTGCCTTTTGTGTCTGGACTACAAATTAAATGCTATTTTGCATTTTGCTTTTAAAACACAAACAGCTTGCTTGCAAGCAGCAGGGTAGGAATAAGAGTGAGAGCGCAAGCTTCAGAAAAATCAACGTCCAATAATAAAACAAAGGGGTTTTTTTTGAAGAATCTCCTGCTGTTTCTTGCATAGAGGGAGTCTCAACTAAATTAAGCAGTACTTTGGTATATTTAATCTTCTGTATAAACTAGATAACAATTTGTACGGAGCAGCATTTTAAGAAGATGTGACACGTTAATTCTAATGGAGACGTTTGTGAAGTTATCAGCTTGAGAAGTTGCTCCAAAGAGATGTGAGGAAAACTCACTGCCATAGCATTTGCGTGATAGAAATGTTGGAATCAGAGTCCCAATAAATAGCCATGGTGGCTTGATTTCGCAGGGACACACAGAACTGAGTTAAGACAAATCAACTGGAATGGTGAAACTAATGCAGAGAGGCTGGGGCACACTGAATTCTGATGGAATGCTCTCATTCAGGGATAAAAACGCTTTGGATCAGAGGAATAAGCTACAGCAAACTAAAGCCAATTGCCAGTGAATGAGGAGGTTCTCACAGGGTTTTAAAGCATTAACTTCAAAACTTCAGCTGACTGGATTTAAACCTTAACAGGTACATACATCCCACACAATGTGGGATGTATGCTTTTGGAAGCAATTCTATGACAGATTCACCAGTTTCAGTGGAAACCAGGAATAACACGATAGGATGGGAGTCTTGCAGAATGTGTGTGTCTGGCTGTACATTACAAACACTGAAACAAATAAAAATTAAAAATTAATAAAAAAAAATAAAAAAGGAAGTTTCTCATAAAGAAAAAGCATGTAAGAAATTTAATTCTAGAGATCATAGAAAAACAAGTTGTCCTTTCACCGTCAGTACGTCGTAAACTCTATAGAAAAGTATGTTCAAACAGACAGTGTCAAATTTTGAAGTAGACAGGAGGTAGGAGGAGATGCCTTGGGACAGTGGCAGGTTGGATGTCCTCAGAGTAATGAGGCTCCATAATCACATCTACACGTGTGACCTTGACATGGACAAACTTTCTTGGGCACTGACAGCAACTACAACAGATCAGCTCAAACCCACAGTGGGCTCAGAGCCCACAAAAAGGAAGGCATTGACATCACATCCGTGATTCATCCTCCTGAACTCCTTTAGCTGCTCCCCACCACTTTGAAACTGGTTGGCAAATCCTACTGGGCACTTCTGCCTCAGAATCGAGGCACAGCCTGGAAATTCGGGTTCGGTGCTGGCAGGGTTCCTGCAGCGACTCAGGAACGCCCACTCGCACCAGTTTGTTGGAGTCGTCATCTGCAAGATGGGTTGTGCTGGTTTGCTTTCCCAGGGAGGTGTCTGGCACTTGAGTCACACAAACAGCAAATGTTTAGCCACACAGATTGCATGGAGAAAGTAAAACAAACTGAAGCAGCTCTCCCTGCACAAGCCACGCAGAACCAGGACTGCGTGGGAACGGCGCTTCCCCAGACTGGGGGGAAACAGAGCTCTCCATCTGCTCCGGGCAAAGGAGAGGACATGTGCTCTCCCCTGCCTCTGCTGCTTTATTCTAACATCTAAAAGTCATTGCTGCAAAGTGTCTGGGTAGCTGCTGATAACCAGCAGGTAACAACTCAGCATGGACAATGACATTTGGAGAGAGGGAGAGAAATGACAGCTTCACGCCAGCAAAGCTGGGACATTTAGAAAGAGAGACAGGAAAAGAAATGAAGATGAAGGATCTTAAAGCTCTTCCTACTGGGACTCAAGAGATTAAAATATTTTACATAACGGTACAGAGTCAGGGGAAAGTACAATATAACTTATGAAATGAAAATTGTGTTTGAAAGGTAGAGTCTCCTAAAAGTCAGCCATTTCTTCACTTGCAGAAGAATAAAACAACTCAGCCTCCTCCATCCTCTAGAGCAAGCTTGAAAGTATGAAACAAGGAAAACTGTTACATCCTCCTCAGCCTGCTGATGAGTCTCTTGCACAATACGTAGTAATTTTGATTTATCTGAGAGACCTTAGATGGAAAAATAGCCTGAGGTAATTTTTCAAGCTTAATTTAGTTCATTTAATATTTAATGACTTAATGAAGCTGTCTATGTGCAGAGCTTTCACTCTGGGAGAAATCTTAATGTACGCAGAGAACTTAGGAAATTGGCTTAAAAAATGTAAAAGGAAATCAGTAACTTAATTCATAAATGATTGACCTCAAGAATCCTAGGACATTTTCCAGGCCTCCAGAGCTCACAGCTCAAATCTCTAGCCAAGCCCTGATAGGGCACAACACTGTGGGACTTTATTTCAATTGTACATTAAAAGAATTATTAAGACCATCTGTGTAGGACTTTTCTCTCTGACATACTGGCTGACAAGTGATTTTTTTTTTCCCTCTCTTCTTCTCAAATGACATTTTTCACCTTGTATTTTCCTCTTCTGACTCGTTTGCTTGTCAGCTCTCCCCAGCCTATTTTCTGTTCAGGAGCACATGGTCATTCACCACCCTTCATCCCTGAAGAGGAGAACCTTGCATTTTTGCTACAAACAGGACTTTTCAGTCTTATCTGCTTTTAAAAGGACTTTCAACCTCTCTGTGACAATATGTTGTCTATAAAACAATGCTGGATTCATCAGGTCCAGAAGCTCTTGAAGGAGATATGGTAAGTCCAATTAAACCTACAGATGCACAGATGCTAATGAGTGCTTCAGCAGTTGTTTTTGCTCTCCTCTAATCCAACAGCAGCTCCCAACCCCAGCTCTGGCCTGGGAAAAGAGAGGAGGAGCCAATTGATTTGGAGAACCCCACATTTTGGGCATTTTGGTAACCAGCAGCCCTGAGCCCAAGAGAAGCAGCAGGGAGCAGAAATGCCTCTTACCAACATTAAAACAGAAACTCTTCATGATTCAACGATTTTGTGGCTGTTCAAAGTAAATATTTGTCATATGCAGATGTTGAAGTGTGGTGTAACAGTTTGTTACACAGAGGGTTTGTATAAACATATAAACATCACTTAACCCAGGGGCAGAATCTGTAAGGACACTGAGCTGAGTGTATCTGACAGGAGGGAAATAAAAACACGGCTGGCTCATGCTTTTCAAGCCTTAAGGGTACTCAAACAGTTCTTCAGGTTGAATTAATTTTGCTTTTTCAGTATACTAATGATATTTTAGTTCATGAGTCTACCTGGATCTCAATCCTGCACACTCAAACCACAAAGACACTAGCAATTCAATGTGGTGGGTTGTTTTTTTCTCCTTCTTGAAAAATCTGTGGAAGAAGAGACTCATGTCTATATTATGTCACTTCTAACAGGCATTCAGATGGAAACAGGCCTTTGACATCTACCTGTTCCTGCTGGAATGCTGAATTGCTGTCACAAATTGCTCTCCTCTTCAGGAACATGATAGAGTCTCTGGGTAAAGTGGGCAGCATTTCTGTGTGCATCCCTGTGGAAGCCCATATCCCTGAGTTAATATTATTATTATTTGCACTGCCTCACAGAAATTTTAATCTTGCTCCACCAAGTCCTGGTTATCTCCTCAGATTTCAGAAACATCAAATCCATTTTCACTCCACATAATAAGCTGTGAGTGACTATTCTCTCCCAGAATACCACGTTGGGGCAGTTTAAAGCTCTCTCTTCTGCATCTCCTCCACATATCCAAACGTGCAGCCCACATTCCAGAGAGCATCTTTGGAGAGGTGGTGAAGTGATAGGTTTTTCCCAGGTTGTTCATCTTTATGGAAAGGAAGAAAGCTTTCTCTCTCTCCTTCTCAGACACCTTTCAGACACGTCACAGAGCAGCTTTCTGGGAAGCAGCACTGAAGACATGTAGGTGTTGGCAGCTGAAGGAAAGCTCTGCTGCCACCAGGAGAGAGAGCAGAGCAGTGGGTGGCATCATCCTGTTAATAACCTGTCTTCCCTTTCTGACATTCCAGCAGAGTGGAACTGTGATTTTTCCTGGTCAGCAAATACTGGCAGGCACTCCAGGAAAGCACCATGATGGTGTTGCTTCTGGAGCTCCCACACAAACCCACTTCCCCTCCCTGCAGCTGACTCCCCACATTTCTCTCACCCCGATTCCCTCCACCCGTGTCAGAAGTTGGGTTTGTTTTGTACTGTTTTTAACCCCAGTTCTCTCACCAGGTGCTGCTCTGTGAGAACATTCCCTTTTTATATCCCCTGGGCCCTGCACAAGCTCTCACACCTGCTCTGCTCTCCCAGGGGGGACTTTACCATCGCCTGCCATCAGCATAACTCATGCCCTGATGGCCAGAAAAAAATCCACTGCCAAACCTACAGCTACAGAAGATGTATGGTGTGTTGTGAGGTAGGAACCTCTCCAGGGAGCTAAACCATTAGATAAAAAGGGTTAGCTGGTTTGCCAAAAATCCAGTGATACTAAATAAGTTTGCCCTTCAGTGGTTTAATCTTGCATGAGATAAGGTGCATCCAGTAAAAGGCTGCCACTGTGGAAAGTCTGGTGACCTCCTGTTGATAAGACAACTTAATTAAAGACTATTTTCTCCTGGATTCCTAAGGCAATTGAGATGGTTAAAGAGTTTTACAGCCATGTCCACAGAACACACTGCCTGCAAGCTCTGAAGGCTGAGTCATCACTAAAACACACTCATTTTGTGATGCTGATGTGCTCCACATCGTGCCTGTCTCCAGAAAATTCATCAGTGGAGTCTGAGCAGTTCTGGCTCCATGGGGAGCTCACCTCCCTGCTCATGGGGGAGACAAAACCTGCTATAGCACAGGAAAGGAGGAAAACCATGAAAGTCTGTCAAAAAAGCTCAGAATTCTTACACAAACTAACTTTCAAAGAGAGATTAGAGCTGTGACTGCCTCCTCCTCCTCCTTCTGCACTGAGGCTCTTGGTATTCTACCCTTCAAGAAAAGCCATGTCAAAGTTAATAGTCATGAATTACCTTTTCCAAATAGCTTAAGACTCCTCTGCCTGAAAAATTGCTCCCACAGGGCTATTTCTTCATGCAGCACACAGTCCCCAAAGGGTCTGGGCATTGAGTGCTTTTACATTTTACCAGAGCCCCACAAATTTCAGTGTTTTAGTGTTTTGTTCCACCAAAAAAAAAAAAAAAAGCGCCAGAACAATTGACATTATTGACATTTAGAACATTTCCCACAGAAAACTGATCTGAAAATCAGTATGAAAAGGACACATCTGGAGCAGTCCTACCTTTTTTTGGCCAGCCTTGGTTATTCTAGGGATGTCAAACAACTGTCCTGTGTAGTATTGCACCCCACTGAACAGAATGACAGCAATAGAGTCCCCTTCCTTCTCAATTACAGCCAGGATATCTTCAGTCCTCAAGGTCTCCTCCCCCTAAAAGAAAGTAAAGCACATATTTTACATCTGGCAGTAATGACACTGTCATTCCTTATTTCATAACCTATATTTTACCATGAGCCAGGCTGCTTGCATAAGGAGATCAAAAGGCAAAATTTGGCTTGATAATGACATTCAAAGGTATTGGTATGAGGTAGCCTCAAAAAAATAAAATCATTAGCAAGTGAATCTTGGGGGTGCCAGCTATAAAAAGTCTATTCACTTCATACTCCAATATGCTTCATAGTCTTTAATATTTCTGACAGTTTTAATTTACAGTCAAAAATTCCTGGTGCAGACAGAATATCTAATGATTTTTAAGTGGCATCTGAAATTTGTGACACCCACAAGATTTGAAAGTTGTCTATCAGTTTCACTCTATACTTGTCTGATAAACTTGGTATCCCACAGGAAGCTATTATAAACCTGCCATATTCACATTTCAAAAACAATGTCTCACATCATCCAAAGTACAAAAATCCCCAAACCTGTGGTCATTAAATATAGAAGAATTTCAACCACAAGGAAAAAAAAAAAATCAACCTCATTTTTGATTCTTTATAGGAAAACTACTGCCCCATCCTCCTCCTGTCTTCCTAGCAAGGGATCTTGTAAAACATACCACCACCTAGGGATCAATTAGGCAGTGAAAACCTAGAATTAAATTAGACTCGTTACTGAAAAAAGCTTGGGCAAGATGGTTGAATTGCAAGGGACTGTTATTATCTCAACAATCTCAGCAAATCTATCAAGCGTTCAGGAGTGGGCTCTTTACTCACAAGATGACTCAGATTTCAGAAGCAAAAGGTCACCCTCAGTTTATGGTTAGGTGACAAAGTTCTTAATGCTGCAGAAGTGAAGCGAGGCAGCCTTTCAAATTAATCTGAATTGCATATTACCAGAGCAGACCTTTCCCTCAGCCCGTGCTGATGCAGACACAGTGGTGCTCGTGGTATGGCAATCTCTTACCTCAGGACATTCAAAGGACACTGGGCATTCTCAAGGAGTTACTGTGTTTTTGCAGGTGACTCAAGATCCTGCTAATTTTCTTTGGAAACAGGAAAAATAGAGAAAATAGCTTTTTTGTTGTTGTCCTTCTCCCCAGAAAACTAACTATTGAATCAGCAATTATAAAATGGGGTTTAATGTCAGAAATACTCACTGAAACACATCTGTTTATGATTCATGAATTTGATCTCGCTTTTAACACACACAGATTACAACTGCTAGGCTAGAATACTTGAGAATATCTGCCTGCTTTCACATGAAATGTGTTTCTGCCCTTGGTGCAGCAAACAGAAGTGACAGATTTCTCACCAACCTGCCGTGGCTGCAGCAGGACCATGCTTGTTTCCACATCCAGCCCATGCAGCTGGAGCTGGGACTCAACAGCATACTGGAAGAGAATTCCATGCAGACAACATTAACACAAATACATGATAAACAACTACAAGAAAATAAAAAAAAAAAAAGGACAAACTCATCAGAACTTCAGAAAGGTGTTCAGATGCTTTGCCTTTTGCTAAAAGCAATGCTTGAAAGGATAATCCAACTCCGCTGAGAAATTCACATCTTTTTTTGCATTAAAAAAGATCTGAATTTAATTCATGTGAGAGTCTGCAAGGACAAACCCAAAGCCTGAATTCCACAGGATAAATCCATGGAGCAGCATGAGGGTGGAGATGGGGCCCTGAGCAACCTGATCCAGTGGGTGGCATCCCTGCCCATGGCAGGGGGGTTGGAACATGATGCTCTTCAAGTCCTTTCCAACCTAAACCAGTCTATGGTTCTGTGATGTGGGGGATGCACTTCACCAGAGGCCAGAAAGCCAAACCTGCAGGGAGAACAGCCAAGGAGAAGACTGAGCATCCCTTCTCCAGGAGCCCTGGGTACCAACATGCCCTGCTGCCAGTACAAATGAGGTTTGGCCAGCACGGACCTCCTGCCCTGTGACATTCTCACCTCTTCTATTTTCTGCACAGCTGGGAGGAAATAAGAGCTTTAAACTCTCAAGCTATTTCAAAAATCCTATCTGTCGATTTTATTGATAAATAATGGTCCTGGAGATCAAATAACAATCATCAAACAACAGCATAAAAGAGTTTAAAACTTCACGACAGGAACCAAAGCAATGGCAGTTGCAGAGATTATAACTGAAGTGCCACAGAAATTTAAGAGGATGGAGTGTAAATGTACAAGTGCACGTGGAACAAATGTGGGATTAATCTGAACATTACTTAGAATAAAAGCAATTTGAGGTGTATACATCTGTGCCAGCATCTTCATTACAAATAAACCTGTGAGTAGTTGCTCGAGATGCTTTTATCACACCTTAGAGATCAAATTTGTTATCAATTTCCAGGAGTTCATGGTGCTGCTGATAAAGGAGCAGTGGGCCACAAACCCAAAGATTAATTTGCTCGAAGCTCTGATGCACGGGCTATTGTCTCCTATTTAATAGCTGACAAATTATATTTGAACTAGTAATCTAAAGTGCTAAGAACAAACATTTCCATCTCTGTCTGGGGATATAGAAGTGTTAATGTTGTGAGTTTGTATTGATTTGGTTTCATAAAGTAAAACAGCAACAAGAATTAATAAAACATTTACAACTTTAGTTGATTTAGGCCAGTAGTTTGCTCAATGTCTTTAAAAAGACTAATAAATCAATGCACCCATTCAATCTTTTTCTCTTGCAACAATTCTTATTTGAACAAAAGGAATAAAGCTACGATCTGTAAAATATGCTGAGCTCAAAAGCTTATGACAGATTTTTTTTATTGTAATGTTACTTGGACAAGATGAGCTAATAAATATTCAAATCATACTACTGATATTCTTTGGGAAAATATGATTAATAATAAAAATATGGTGAAATATTAATTTCTTACATGGTCAGAGGGAAAGGCTTTCGCTTCTAGAAGAATTTTATAGCGTCTTGAAGTAGGCTTAAAGAAAGATAGCTGGTGAGGAAAAAAAAAGGAAGAAATACTGAAATTTATCTAAGCAGCGATGAGAAAGATGCTCCCAGCATATAACTTAATAAAGACTGCTTTACTTTAATGCAGAGTACAGAGAATCCCCTAGAAATTACAAATACTTCTTTGTCCATATAACATTTATCAAAGTAGGAAAGTGTTATAACACTGTATTTCGTATTTCCATAACCAAGGCCACCAAAACTCAGCAGTAAAAACTGGCACTTACAGGAGGCAATGGCAAAGCTCTGACTGCAGCCAGGGAAGTTGGGATTTCACCCAGCTCCATCCAGCAAGCAAAAGCTGCAGCTGAAGAGTGGCAGGCAGTGAAAAAGAATAGGACTCACATTCCTGCCCCAAAACATCAGCTATGGAATCATCCCTTACTCTGAAGCAAGGCTGACCAAAGACCTGATCTCAGCACCTACAGGTGAGGGGTCTTTTCTTCTCAGTTCCTGGCGAGCTGGGCTGGCCACCCTGCCAGGAGGACCAGGATGACTTACAAACCCTCCCTCTCAAGTTAGCTTGGGTTACACAACCATCAGCAGGGTCTGTGTAACCAAGAAATTCACACCTGATTCAGGGCAGAGTAGCCAGGTGAATTGGCTTGTACTGAGCCCCATCCTGCCCGGCTCCAGCTTCATTAATTTACCAAAGGTCAGAGACTCTCACAGAGGAGCAGATCCAAGTGATAAACCATAAACCTTTCTGTGTGAGCCAGGCTTCACACCTACACTGGGCTGAACCAAACCTTTGGAGAACCAGAGACAGGCTTTATGTAGCCACAGGGACACTTGAGCATAAATAAGACACATTTATGGCTGCCATGTCATGCAAATCAAAATGCTTTAGCACATTTTAGGCACATATAAAATAGCATAATTCTAAGTGTCATCTCTTGTATGCAACTGCATTTTAAGCTTGATTGATATTACAGCTTTGTCTTGCTCAAAGTTGAGCTCCTGTTTCCTTGACTTTTAAGTTTGATGTGGAATTGAAATTTGAGAAGTTACTTGTAAATGTTTCTTAAACAATAAGATTTTGTCTGATAACTGACATAAAACACACGTGAGAACAGATCAAACTTCCCCTACAGAGTCCTTGAAAATATTTCTCTGTCCAGCTTTCTCTTAGTATTGACTCAGGCCGGGTCTTGCACATACATTATTCAATATACAACTCCCAAGGCTTAAAAAGTTAATCTGTCACCCAGTGCTGTCTCTGTGAGGTCCTCAGAAAGCACTCTGCTTACACACACAAAGCAAGGAGAAAAATACTTGTCAACACAGCATCAAATATACATCATAAAGACATACCATCTGAAGGTGCAAGTTTACAGTCAGCCCATTCATTAAGGCTATTTCTTGTCTTTTGGCCCCTGAAATAAAATAAAGATAAAAAGTTTAAAAAATGGTTGGAGTTTGTCTTTAAAATTTCAGAGAAATATAGAACAGTGGTGAGAAAGCAAAAGCATTAATTCAGTCAATGTCTCTCCAAAGACTGGAAAGGAAATGAATGTTTGAGGTGTCATCAGAGTGAAATAAAAAGATTCCTTGTCTGACTCTCTACACTGCACAGGAAAATATTTATTTTTCAGATGTAGAAAACAAACCCAAAAAAACAACGAAGTATTTCCATTTCCTAGCAAACCACCAGTGGATTTATTATCTTGAATACCTCAGACAAGTCAGGTCACACAGACCATACGTAAAACACGACTTGAAGACTTGCTTTTGTCAGAAGTTCATATGTAACACAAGTGAGAACACATACTGAGATAATCATCTTTTGTAAGTGCTTACTGTAATGTCAAGATAAATCTCACCCCTAATTAAAAAATGAAATAAGCAAAACTGACCTGTTGGATATAACAGACTGTTATTAATGTAGCAGCTTCACAAGAAGCCATACCCACATTGCTCCAAGGAGGATAATAACAGATGCCTTTGGACTACAGCTAATCACAGGCAGAGCTAATTAGTAACAACTAACTGTTGTTAGCAAGTATTTAGTAACGAATTCTCCAGCACTTGTCAAGCCCTGGTGAAAGGTTTTAGGCAGGACAGGGAATTGTGTATTGGGCAGGATAGCACCAAGATGTGAAGAAAATCAATTCCTTTTTACTTCTGGCATGCTTGGTGTCTGTTGAAAAGCAGAAATTCACCCTTGAGACAAATTAGTATCTGGAGAGTCTTCTTCAGGTGGGAGATGGTCTCATGCACCTCGTCCTGGTCATCACTCAGCCACAGATTCACCCAATATGGAGGGAGGTTGCAGACAGGAAGGGATGAAGACAAGTGTCAAGGGGCAGGGAGGGCAACAGCCACTTTTGGAATTGATAAAGAGGAGGGAAAACATGATTTTGGGATATAAAAAGGTAAGAGGAGCCACAAGAAAAGGAAAGCTGAGTGCTGAATTTCTCCTGTCCCTGCCTCAGGGGACTCCTGACACACTGCCACCACATCCTGAGCAGTGTAAATTCAGAGTGAGTGCTTTGTCAGTGTAGGAAAAAAGATATAACCATGGTTCAACCCAATACAGGCAAACATAGCCAAAGAATATGGAACTCTCATAATTAATTCCTTCATTCCTCCCAAGCAGGCCTCAGCTTCTGCCAGCACAGGAAAGGCCAAGCAACATTCTCATTGAGGTGTTCAAGGACATTTCCACGTGTTGCTGAAATCTCCAGGTTTTGGACAGAAGGATTTGCAAAACAGTTGCCAGTGACTGGGCACAATCAGTCCAGGGGATGAGCCACAACAAAAATGACATGTCAGGAATAAGCTCCCTCCTCCTTCAGACACCAGGAACATCATCAAGTCTGTGGAAAGAAATATATGAAGGACTAGTTCTTCATAGGGAAAAAGAAGCTTTTTTCCCTCAGTTAAACTCCTCTCCTTTGCTTTCTTTTCTTCCCTCTGCTAGCACTGCATCTGCAGGCTCCGTGCTGCTGGAAGAGGTCACCTTGGGGCTGCTCTGTTGCAGCTAGAAGCAGCTAGAGAGAGTGACTGCAGCTCAAAATAGTATTATTTGCAGTTTTAATATTTCTATGGAACTCTTGAGGCTGAAAAAGGGACAGGATCAAGAAATAGTATTGTTCTTATTTGTCCCTCTGCTCCTTCTGTGAAATCTGTGGCTTTCACATCAAATCCTGCACGAGCAGCCCTCTGCCTGACACAGCAATTCCATATAAAACAAATGGTTAATCTGTAGATCACTTTTAGCTGCATGCTAGCATCCCAAATTAAATATGACACTACATTTGTCATGTAAGCCTTGGTCTCCCGTAAATTATATATTTATTAAAAGCCTTCCATTATTGAATTTCATGCCCACAAAACAAACCTCATCCATGTCATTGGAAAACTGTTATCCTTTATAACCTGCACTGCATTTCGGAAAACAACCTCTCCGTGATCCAATTAACCTATTACAATATTCAAAGACCCGGCACACGGGAGACAAAATTATGTTTGCCTTCCTTATTTCCTAACTTTATACCCTATCTCCAGGACAGGCTAAAACCTGTATGTTCTGCCTGATAAATCTCCTCTCTAATAAAAGGAAGCAGCGTTTGCAAAGTACAACTTCAGAGACAATTATGATTGCGTTAGGCAGACACCGCCATCCTTCTCCTCTCTGACTGCTGGGGAAGTCTGATCCTCGGTGGAGTAAGTAAAAAGCATTTTGTAAAATGATTGGAAAAAGGCTAAGGGCTCCAATTTTGAAAACATTTTGGTTATTTCAAATAATCCTTATCACTCAAAGTCACTCCAAATCTGCTCAGCGTTCAGTCTTCCCTCAACAGAGACCTGCCCGAGCGCATCGTGCGGCAGCAGCCACACAGTTAATCTTGTTCCATCAGAAGGTGATCCTGCCAAGGTTGTAATGTTTTAATAAAGTCTGGTAGGAGAAGCAGAGATTGCCTTCACTGCATTCTGCCACTTGGTGTGAGCGCAGGAAAAAAGCTTTGGCCTCCACTGACCTTGACTCCTCATTTCACAACGTATTTACCACTGTAACTTTCACTGAACAAGAAAATGTGACTGCATTTAATAAGCAAGGTGCTCGTGCACTATAAACCATTAAGCAGACAAAGGTGTTTTACAGTCTTTGGTCCATTCCTGAATAAATCTCACCAGAGTTTTACTTCCTACCACTACGTAGGGTGAGAAATGACAATTCTTCCTCCTCCTCTTCCTCCATAACATGTTCAATACTGAATAAAAAGCACAGTAAAATTCTGTTGTTGTTCTTACATTAAAGTCAATATGCGAGTAAATTCAGAATTCATTTAACTACATACTCACACATAATCAATATTACTTTTTGTTGGAAAATGGTATTTAAACATAAATTGCAAGGGTTGGAACTCTGAGATCCCTTCCAACCCAAACCATTTAACAATTCTGTGAAATACCACATTCAAAGAGAGCATTTTAACATAACTTCTTTTTTACAGTATTTATTCTTTTAGCCTCTTCACTACTGCCTACAATTTTAAAAATTGGAATTTACCACAATGCATCAATTATTTGGGAAACATTAATTCATCTGCATTCTAAGAACACTCACTTCTGTCCTGAAAAAAGCCATGAGGATATTTTCTAAACAAAACTCTGCACATAAATTTGAGGGCCAGATGTAAGCCTATACCACATTTTACAACTTAATCAAACAAAGCCCTGAAAATTCTGGACAACAGAATCCAAACCTTGACTTTTGTCTTTGAGGAAAACAACAGGAAACACTTCCCAGGAAAGAATTTTCAAAACAAAAAATAAGGTTAGTGTTAGGGTAACTTCAGTCATAATTTTTATTGAAAATTTTATCATATTTGTTTACTACAAAGAAAATTATAATAAGTTCATTGTGGTTAAGCCATGGTGATGTAAAAGCCCCACTGTCACATGGAGCTTGGTAAATAAAAGGAAAATCAGGAGATGGACGAGCAATTAGATGAAATTTAAGCAAAGCTCTCATTTCCATCTCTTACACCTACAACACATCTTTTAGTTAAATTAATATTAAAATAGAAATTTAGTTGGCAGCCTCTACAAGACAGATGGTTAAGGGAAAAAGGGTCCCAGCCTCGTTCTCTGCTTTCTGCAGTGACTCTTAACCCAAAGCTGAGGCTAGAGGGACCCTGGTGGTGGCAGTGGCAGAGGTCAGGGCTCCACCTGCCACGGGGTCCACATTCTGCAAACAAAGCAGAGTCAAACACTCACAGAAGGTGATGGAGAGAAAGATGATAACTCAGGAGCTTCCAGCTGTCCTTTGGGCAATCCTGGCTCTCTCTCTCCTGGTTATGTGAAGAACATCAGTGGTCTTACCTTGATTACTAATTTAGGTGCCAGGGAATATGACATAAGAGAAATTCTTGACTGCCTGCTTAGGTAAATTCAAGTTTTCCATTGAAAATTCCAAGTCACCTTCCCCTACTTGTCCACAGCTTCCTAGCTGTACCCTACCAGACCAAGAATATCCACTGGGTCATGCTGGAGAAACCCCTAAATCAGCTGAGTTCAGCATTTCAACACCCTCTAACCCTTTCTATTTCCACATTTTTATGTTCTATGATGCTTAACGGATGAGGGTGCTGAGCTTGCCCTTGAATGTAATGCAAGCAAGAGAGGTAACTTGTTAACCTCCTGAGCAATATGAGGCACAACAACTTACAAATTTAGAGCCCCCAGTCTGCATTTTGGGATTTTTATTTCATTCTGCAGAGGGGATGTTTCTACATAGCCCAGTGATGCCCAAAGTAGCCACACTCATATTTATATTATCTCAGTGTTTACATCATGGATAGACCAACTACAACAATAATTTATTGCATTTGTTCTGCTCCAATAATAACAGCCGCTGTTTTAGCTATTTGGATACTTCATAAAGAATTCAGAGAGGGATTTTATTTATAAGTTTATTTATAAACTTGTCATGAAACATTCTTTAGTGTCTTTGCTCCCAATTGTTCCGACCCCATTTGCTTTTCTTGAAGGAGAAAAACCATAATTTTCTCATTGAACACTTGTCTGCAGTTGGAGGAGAAATTACGATACAATATCCAGAATACAGCAGGTCAACTTAAGGATAATATTTTTCCTTAGTGATGGCACAAATGAATGCCTGATAATTCAGTTCATTGAGAGTTGCCTTCAACACCTGCATTGAAATATGGGCCAAATCTCCCCAAAATCTACTGACCTAGCCTTGACAACAGCTGGGAGGGTTGGGGAGAAAAAGACCCTGCCAAGATAATTTCTCCTACTCCTTCGGAGATAACTCTGAAGGAAATCCCAGTGAAAGATTATTTCAACAACTACACGGAGTAAGAAGTGATAGAGGAAATTTGCATTCCCACTCAGCTCACTGCTTTCATGGCAAATTCACCAGGAGGAGTCTCCAGGGCTCCTCAATCTCTGGAATAACCAGGAGCACTTCCTGCCAAAGTCCTGCAGCACTGCAGGCTCCGCAGGGGGGGCAGCAGGGTAATGGGAACTCATCGATAGCAGGTCCTGCCCCAATTATCTGCTCCATTGACATAAGCAGCTCTCAAATATGAGTCTGGATTTAGTGGCAGGGAAAAGAGGAAAGGCTGAAAATGTCTAGATAGAAATAATTTTTCAAAGGGGAAGGTTCATCATTTTACTTCTGGGAGAGTGACTGAGATTCTGTAAAACCAAGTGCCCTTTAAAAGGGCTTCACGTGTTAGTCCAAGTGGTTTATGATGCTCCAAGAAACCCTCTGCTGCAATTAGTTTCATGAGATGGTCATACATTATCACATACATTCATCCCCTAAATTACTCACAGCCTTAAAATAAAATGTTAGTCCATGAATGAGAAAATCCACCTTCAAACATAAGAATAAAAGGAGCTATATTCTGCCTACAGAGTCTCAGGTTTTTGAGTCTTAAAAGGAACCAAATCTGTTTTTATCTCTGGAGCAAGGTTTTCCCCTGCACATCACACCTACCAACCAGCTCAGCCATCAGGTCCAGGATGCACTCGTCTGCCAAAGCCCACGGGCGCTGGCCACTGAAATGGCCATGGACACCTCTGGAAAGGAATGGGAAAAGGGTGAAAATGGGATGTATTCTATGTGGATCAGTCCTAAGAATCATACCTGATTTGGAGACTCCACATTTGGAGGATGAGACTTGCCTCAACTGAGCACAACACTTCTCTTGTACCATTAAACCTCGGAGCAAAGCCAATTTATTGGTTCCTGACAGGATTTCATCTGCTTGAAAATTAGTTATTTTGACCCACAAAATTCCTCTAGAGATTCCTCAGAATTAAAGATGATAGCTTTTTCACAGGCCCCCTGCATGGGTTCTGGAAGCCTCTGAGGACAGGAAAGCTGGAACAGAGCATCCCAGTGTGGGATGGCACCTGCTAACCCAGGCTCCCAGCACTGCACAGAGAACAGAGGTCACCCCACAGACTCCCCCAGCCTGCATTTCTGGCTGAACATTGTATGGTGCAGAGCATGACAGACTTAAATACTGCCTTGCTCCCAGATATGAATATTTCTTGTCAGAAACATTTTCCATCCTCCTGTGTCTCTCCTGTCTGAGCTCACCCTTCTGCATACACCACAGGGTACTCCATGCAGGGGCAGGTGCTTCCCTGTATCGACAGAGCTGCCTGCTAATTTTTGTTGCTCCTCTTCTCCCTGAAAAAGTGTTCTAGATCTCAGTGTACATAAAGCTTCTTTGGTCAACAAAGGCTACTTTAAAACTCTGTATTGCAAACTGCTCCTGTCTGCAGGGGGTCGTATGATCACCTTAAACACAAGTGGTGCTGCTACTCTGAAGGGACAGAAATATAAATGCACTTCTGGATTGAGTGCTCTGAACTAAATTTTCCTCCAATTGTGACAGAGAAGAAAACTTCTAAGGTAGCTACCATGCATATATAAATAAAAAGTTGCCTTGTTTCTTAAATGTGCAGGGTGTAGAGTACAGATTTAAATGCAAATGGAGGCAGATTGAGAAAAGTAATAATGGTGCTAATCCAGGGAAACATTGCTCTGGGCTCCCATCTCACACTGGATGATTTTCATATTTGCTGAGCACCACGGGGTACTTGTGGAGTTGGAAACACCAGGCTGCATGAGGCTGAGTATAAAGCTGTTTCAAAATAAGGACAAAGCCAGTAGGAAGCTGTGGAGAGCAAAAGAAGCCCTAAAAGCTTTGATGTGAGGAAAAAAGGAAAAAAAAAGTAATAAACCTTTTAAAGAAGACCCGGCCCACAACGTTCACTCCAAATCACAGAAGGACAGCTGGCAGATTAAGACTCAGGAAAGGAGGGTGCATGAGACACTACCCCATCCTCAAGGCTATTTAAAAGATTGGTTTTCCCTACCCACCTCTTACTTTCCCTTCTCAGGTAGAGTTTCATTCACTCTCCCAAAAAAATTGCCTGGTTTTACAGTCAGACCCTTTCTGATTAACTTGGGTCTAATTCACACCTCCTAGAGATATTTCCAAAAAAACCCCTACAGTCCTAAAGAATAGGGGAACTGCTGCTTTAACAATGCACAGTTGTATTAACCCTTTCAAGCCCCTCATCCTTGCAAAACACCATTTAATTTTGGGCCAACAGCTGAAACAGTGCACAGGTACAACTGAACATCTCTCACAGATAAAATACCATCCCCAAGCTCCACAAGTCCAAGCCCACACAGAAAAGGAGGACTCTGCTCCTCAGCTTGGATAAGGTCATGGCACAGCAGCTGACTGCTTTCCTCCATGTCAGAATTGCTCTCTGAAGAGTCCTTGCCAGCAGAGAGCGGGCAGTGTGAAATAACCCTCCTTTACAAGAATATTTCATAGCTGAGGAGTAAAGGCAGTGGGTGAGGAGGGGAGAAAATGCTGTGAGGGGCAGAATCAGTGCTAAAATTTCCTCCCTTCTATCAGCCCACAATGCAGCTGCATTCCCTGAAGACAGGGGTGTATGTTTCACAAACAGCAAGACATTTATTGGTAATTTCCTGTCTTACTCTTAACTGTAATATAGCGATCAAGGGACTTTAGGATAATACAGACTGTTAAAATAAACCCTCCAAAGATTTTCAGTGGCTCCCAGCCTGAGGGAATCTGTATTTCTGAAAGAGGATAGCAAACATAATAAGATGGGAAAAATAAGTCCTAACTACCTATGGGATTCTCTTTCATTAGCTTTCCCTGATTTTATAGCCATTAGTGTCGTCCTAATGGGAATTTACTAATGAAAGTTCTCTCTATCAGAACACAGGACTATCAAAATTTCAGAATAAATTTCCAAGTTATCAGGAAAACAGTTGTGAGATTTTGGGCATAAGAATGTCTTATTTTGAGAAGAAAACATGGACATTTAACCATATTGAAAGAAAGGAGAGGCAGCATTTATTATTATTCATATTATTATTATTATGGCACAGCTTACAGCTTGCCTCCCTCTTGATGGCCAATATAAATGCCAAGAGACAAAAATTATTGCCTCTAAAATGGTAGTTAAAAGCATATTCTTGGACCCTTTTTTTTTTATTTTAATCACATGAAACTCTGTAGACTTTGCTGATGGCACAATACATCCTATTACACTTAGGTTGTAAAATTCTATGCTCTGCCTCAGAGAATTTATATCTCTGTATATTATGCCACCCCTCTCTCAGCTCTGGTAGGCACTGGGGGTAATAATCTTTAAGGACACAAGTGCAATGCTCCTGGCATTCCCCTCAGACATGGAGAGCCTACATCCCTTTTTTCCCCTCTGCACCCTAGGCAGCAAAAGAGATTAAAATTGAGGTATCCAAATTAATGAATACAAAACTTCACCCATCAAATCACAGAGCATCAGACAAACAGATATTTCTTCAACTTCTACTCGAGTTTCTCATTGTGCAAATTAATTTTTACTCGGTTACCATTTTACTTTCAATTTGGCAGGAAATCACAATGCCACGTTTTATTCGCTGAGGTCTGGTTGATTTAAAGCTTGCTAGGGGAGCTAGAAACACATTTTCTGAGATGATCCCAGGGTTTCAAAGGCGGTGAGAAAAGGAATTTAAATTAATTGCCATCTTCAGGAATCTTCTGCGCTCATCCAAATCTTGTTCAAGTGCAAATTTCCTTCTTGCTCCTTTGCCAAAAATGATGCAAGGTATTTAATGAGCCAGTACAGACTCTTAAGTTGGACCATGGTTTCAAGCAAAGAAACAGCCAAAGAAAAGGAAGACATACTGAAACAAAAAGAACTGTATGGCCCAGTAGATTAAAGACAAAACAAAGAAATGCAGGACATTAAAGCAGCTCCACCATACAACCTGCAGGAAGGCAGAGGGCTGAGATGAGTCCTGAGAGCAGCAGGAGAGGTGGGTCTGTCAGACAGGACTTGGCTGAGCCCCACCAGGCTGCACTCCTGTCTGCAGGGCTCTCACAGCTTGCAGGAGTAGTTGAGCACACAGAACCAAAGATACCTCCTGACTTGCTGAAAACAGTCTTTGCTACTGCAAGTGTTATTTTATAAAGCCTTCCTCAAACTGGGAGGGTGTTAATCTATGTTCATGTCAGCCTCTTGCCTGACTGCTTCAATGCCTAGAAGTATATATATATGTTTTATTTCTTGCCTCAATTTATTAATTCTTTGTTTATAATTACTGTGCCAACATACTTTTCACATAAGTGGCTCCTTCCCTCCCCTACACTGATACACCCACAGAAAACAATAATTTTTCCTTTCAATCTTAATTTTGCTCAATTTAACAACTCCACTCCTCAAGACTTGCATGCAGCAGGTTCCCCACTCCCCAGTTGCCCTGCCAGCCCTTCACAAGAGCACAACAACTGGCTACAGCAGGCTCCCTTCTGTTTTAATTGTTCCACTTTAATGAGTTATTCAGACGAGACAGACACTGCCTGCTGTAGTGAGTATGCTCACACGCAGCAATGATTCTATAAAATATTTGAATTAGTTAACCAGTTCTGGCAGGGAAAACCAGGCACTGCAAAGCACCTCTTGGCCTTCCTCCAACCAAAAAAGTCCCTTAAATTGGGACTTTTAAAACATTGGGTTATTGGCTACTCTTGGCTAAGCACAACAGAGCAACTCTTGATCCCTTTTTGCCCCCCACTGAAGAAATCTTGGATTTAGCTGAAATCATAACTGAAAGATAAAGCCTCAAAGGCTCCTCTTAAATCCATACCAAGAATGCCAGTGGCTTGGATTTGTAATCTTGGTACATTAGCATAGAAAACCGAGGACTGAGGGATATGGAGAGGAAGAATACAAAACCAGAGAAGGTATGTGGGAGGCAGAAAGAAAATCAAGATGGGGGAAAGGACCTAAGGTCAAGGAGGGAACACAACAAGAAAGAGGCTTTTCCATGCTTTGCTTTCCCAGCTTGGCCCTGATGAGTTACCATCACCACTTGGAGATACAGCTACAGCCTCCCTGCCCTTGACCAGCACTGGGTAATCTTCCTTTTCACTCTTGCCATGAACTACAAGCAGTGAAAGCCATTTAAATAGACTTACAGCTCTTTGAGATAGGTCCCAAGACACAACAAACAGAAAATGCAATAAGCCAATCTATAGAAAGCCAGAATCTATACCATTGCTGACTTGATGGATGTACTTAATTTGCATGCCATTTCTTAGATTCTTGCTGCTTATTTATCTAAGCCAGATATTGAACCAGGCATTGAACAGGCTTCAGCTGGGAACAGCTACCACCTTAGACTGGGTTTTGCTAAGCTCTCCTTAGTGACTGGAATAAAAGTACCCATTTCTGTACCTTCAGGCACCTATTCCTTTGCATTCCACCCACCACCTTCTCTAAGCATACACAGCTGTCCTCAAAATGAGCTTGATCGTACCCTGGCTGTCTCCCTTGCTTTAGGTGCAGGATTTTATTCTCTTTCTTCGTTGATCTTAATTTGAGGGGTTTTGTTTGGTTGGTTCTTTTGGTTTGTTTCAGTTTTAAGTTGTTTTAAACTTCCTGATTTATTCTGAGTAAGGTTTTTAAGGCCAAGATGTGCTTTCTTGGCAAACAGCCTTTCTAGTTGTGCTCCCTCTCTTCCAGTGGCTTGAAATCAATGTTCAGCCATATTTCCCCCACTCCAATACCGTTCCTGAAGGCACTTTTGATCCAGGAAACACACTACCTACCCTTTTCTCCCAGGTTTTTACAGCCACTGAGGAAAAACTCATCCTTCATAGCAGCAAAGACAAACACAAGAATAGAAGTGTGGCCGTGAAAAGATACAGTGGAGGAGCTGAAACACGTTTGCAGTCCCAGTGCATCACTCTGAGAATGTTCTGCCTTTTGAAGGAGCTCAGCCATTTCCCTGACAAAGTGGGATAACTGCACAAAAATGGACGGGGTTGCAATTTTTTCAAACCACTGGAGAAACTGCAGTGCTGTGCCGAGTGAATAACCAGAAGCAACGAGCGCTTCCCAAAGTTCCACTCATTCCCACTCGCTCCCAGCCTTCTTACCTCTAACACTACAGGTGATAAATAGGAAGCAATAAACCCTATTGATGAGCTCCCAGCATTTACCCATTTCCAAGTGGAAGAGCAGCCACAGAGTTTTCACATTTGCATTGAGAGGCTTCCATCTCGACCGCTCCTGCTGAAACAAGGCTGCCCACTTAGCAGAATTCATTTTCCCTCTTCTGCCTCTCCATATTTCCTCTGCTCTCTCACCATGAAATCACATCTGTTCCATTCATATCCTGCACCCTATAAAAGAGTTCATCTCTCGCCCGGCTCACTCATTCATCTGGATGTTATTTTCCTTTCCCACCTTCGGTTCCCTGTTTTTTACTCATCATTTTCCTTACTCATCCCTGCTCCAGCTGCTCAGGCAGGTGCTGGAGATTTCAAAGCACAAACTCTTAATAGAAACAGAATATAATATTAAAAAAACACTAAATAAAGAGTAAAAAAAAGCTTTTTCTTTCCCCTATATTAAAAAGTTCCCCATTTGTTACGATGACAGTGTCCCTTTCCTGCAATGTGACCTTCTTTTATCCTGTCTCTTTTACATCAGGTTCATTCAGGAAAGCTTGTTGCAATCCACATTCAGCTCCTCGCTGAGATGATATTGAGAAGACAGGAACGTTTCTCTCTAAATAAAATGAACTTGTCAGGCAGAGACCTGGTTTAAGAGGAGCCAAAAACCTGCCAGCGTTGGCAGCAGCATCACCTGCACTCGGTGCTATTTCAGGGGGAGCTGCCTGTTGCAAGGCCTGCAGGGTGAATCACACGCAGCTAAAAACACTAATTAGAAAATCACAGGGCCTGGAAACCCACCACCTTCCCCAGCAAGCAGCAGCAACCAAACAGGTTTGTGTGCCTTGTGTGGAAACGCTGTTTATAAACGCTGCTGGTGGGGAGGGTTAAACTGCTCAGGTCCTCTGGGTGAGCCGAGCCGAGCCAGCAGCCCCGGCAGGGGTTAGAACAGCTGGAAGGGGCTGTTTGGCTCCTTGGCTGCCTTTAAAGAGACACAAAACAGCGCCAGGGAAACGCTGAACACGTTCTACTCCCGGGCTGCTGCACTTTCAACACACTGCCCTGCCCTGTTCTGTTCTGCTGCTCAAGCAGTTCCGAGGAGGATCCCAAAATAAAGCAGGTTCGCATCTGGCGCAGCCTGCGGGGTACTCACGTTCGAGCCCACTTGTCCAGCTCTTCGTCCAAGTAAGTTTTAACTTTTCTTGGCTGGAGCCCGAGAGAATTCCCAGCGAAGTACACGCAGCTCTCCTCTCCGTCCGCCAGGCTCAGGTCAGCTGGGAGGGAAACCAGAAACAGAAGGAACATGAGCCCAGGAGGGTCAGAACGGGCGGGACCGAGCGCAGGAGGGATCAGAACGGGCGGGACCGAGCCCGGGAGGGTCAGAACGGGCGGGACCGAGCGCAGGAGGGGTCAGAACGGGCGGGACCGAGCCCGGGAGGGTCAGACCGGGCGGGACCGAGCGCAGGAGGGGTCAGAACGGGCG
>VZRX01020485.1:50613-112713 GCA_013398075.1 Notiomystis cincta
CGGGCGGGACCGAGCCCGGGAGGGATCAGAACGGGCGGGACCGAGCCCGGGAGGGGTCAGACCGGGCGGGACCGAGCCCGGGAGGGGTCAGACCGGGCGGGACCGAGCCCGGGAGGGGTCAGAACGGGCGGGACCGAGCCCGGGAGGGATCAGAACGGGCGGGACCGAGCCCGGGAGGGGTCAGAACGGGCGGGACCGAGTACAGCCTGAATGCGAGTTCAGGCACCGCTAAATCCCCAGCTCTAGGGCTGTGTGAGAAGCAGCCACTGGCACCGATTTTACCAACAGTGAGGAGCATTTTCCCAACCAGGCTATCCCACTTTTCTTCCACCACCAATATATGCCTACTCTGAGTCATGAAGCTCCTGGAATCGTGCATTTAATAAAAGTTAGGACTAGGTAAATCTGCATCTTTCATATAAGTTCTCCCTGCACACGATTAAATCTCTATTTAAAAAAATGTAATCATTGCACAGAATATTTTAAGGCAGTCTCAAAAGTTCTTGTCAGCAAATACTGTGGGCTGCACTTCATGTCATCATCATCTGAGGAGGAGGAAATCTATGTTGACAAATCCTTTCAATGATTAGGAGAAAAGCAAGGCGGTAGAAATTTATAAATAATAGCTCTGGTGAGGTTCTGAACAATCTAATTACCCCATGTCATCATCTATCAATCCAAACACAGCCTTCTCCTGTTGTTTCTCATGCTGGAGATTCTTGGAGGGACAAGTGATGGTGACCTTCCAGAAGCAGTAATTTGCATTTGTCTATACCTATACTTACAATACTCCAAAAGCTAATATCACAGGTAATTTTGGTAAATATAATTGATATCCCTCAGAATAAAGATCAAATGAATAAGCATGTTAAGATACATGCTGGAAATGAACCCTGAGTTTGCAATTCACTCTGTGAAAATTTTGTAAGGCCTGTAGAAAAACAGCCTGGAAAAGGTTCCTTACTCCCTTTTGCACTAACAATTAGCAATTTCACTGAATTTCCCCAGAAACACATTTTTCAGGAGTATAGACAACTTGGGCAATTTCTTAATTAAAGTTTTAGAGGCTTTTAAAGAGCATAAGTCAGAGAGCAATCTCAGCCTAATCTGTTTTGTAGATACCATGTCTGTTTTTCATCTCCATTGCAATATGAATGAAAGCAGAGAGGCATAAATATTATCCATGCCCCCAAATTGATTCCATTAACAGTTCTTTTCCTACCAAGAAACACAATAACACAGTCCCACTGGGATTAGAGAGCAGGATCCTTGCTCAAGAATTTGGAGCTCAATCTCACTAATACCAAGCAGTAAAACAGGTGAGGAATTATGAGCAAGCCAGCTTTTCTTACACCTCAGTCCCCTCTAAATAAAAACGCCTCTTGTTCACTGTTGGAGAGATAGGGCATTGCCTTTTTGATAAAGTGTATTTTAACACTTTTATACCTGTTCCTTTGGATATTCTCTTCTTGATATTTTATCAGGTCTAAATCTGGATGAGCATTTTTTTTCTTTTGACAAAAAGCTCTTTACTTCCCCCTCTCTGACATCACTAAAGACTCATTTTGGACCACTGCTGCTTGTTTTTTTCACCATCTTTGTAATTTCTCCTGATCACCACCCCCTCATGCTCCAACAATGCCACTGTGATATTCTTAAGAGTAATATTTTTTTTTTCCCTAAACCTAGAACTTGTCTTTCCCCAAATTACATTTATTTCTCATGGTGTTGGCCCTTTTAATTTCTGGAGAAGCTCTGGTTGATTATGTATATATACTGAAGTACTCTACTAGGAAGTAAACACAATTGAGGAAATAAAGGCAAAGAAAACAAGGAATAATTACTGAAATGTGTTCTTAGAGTAGCTTGGATCAAAAAAAAAAATTACATTCAGATTAATTAAATATATTATATATTCACACACCTACTCAGATTCATGCAAACTAGCCAAATCTAATCACATACATTATTTTGCATACTAATTATACCCATTCATCTCCATTAAAGATGCACTTCTATACCTTTTAAACCTAAAAGAAAAAGCAAGTTTATTGTCAGAAATAAAAGGAAACATATAATGGTTTTATTAACCAGAAAGGAAGGACTAAATCTGCTTATACTTATCTGGGCTCTCTCCTCAGGTGAAGGATAAAAGAGCATCTCTTTCACACCTGCCTGTACCCCCTCCCCAGCCCTACAAAGAGCCAGGTTTTTAGGATTCACCACTACCTTCAACCATTTCTTTATGAAATACAGCTCAGCACCTTCACTCCAGGGCATCTTTGTATTCCCAAAAACCCAAATGATGCCCTTCTCCTTTACAGGGTGGCAAAGCACAGGCCATAGCCTCAATCAGATGGGTGATTTGGTGCCTGACCTCAATCCAGGCCTTCCTGCCTGCTCCCTGGGTGTGCCAAGAGGGCGTTAAAGAGCCTTTGTGAGAGCTCGGAGGGGAGCCAGGGGATCCAACATTTCTCTAAATCTTCTGCTGTCATCTCTTCCTCCTTTGCTCACCTGAGCCTCGTGTTTGCTCATAAAACCTCCGAGATTTGCAGAGTTCTGCTGGTTTCCTCTTGATTGATACAGCAGATAAACAGCTCTGACAGTTTATAACTTGATTACTGAATTAAACTATTATAATGACTCCCTAAATATTTTCCTGTACGTCATCTTACTGTTGTCTCCTATGGATGTTCTCATCTGCTTCTTGTAAGGTTTCATTTTAAAGCCTCATTGTAATGTTTTATGTAAATGTATAAAGAATATTTGATGGCTAATATCTGTAATGACATTTATCTTCAGGAAAACGTTATCTGGCACCCGCTCCTGGGCGCAGATAAATGTCATGGCAGATCTGTCTCTATGGCATAGACACACAATGTAAATACACATATATTTACACCCCTGCTGTTCTTCAGCAGGGAAGCTGTTCCTGATGACAGCTGAAGCACTGAAAAGGACAGGAAAAAAAAGGGGAAGGAAAAAATCCTCAATTTAGGAACACCAGAATGATGGGTTCTCTGTGCTTTTCAACTGGTACTACTTTGTACATCGTTTATCTTCTCTAAAACATACACAACCACAGTCTCAGCACTAAATATTATTGTAACTACAGGGGAAAACCCCACAGCAGCAGTCATTGGGTCTAAATATTGTGGTAATTGAAAACCAAACAATAATGGATGTTGGAAGGGAAGAAAGCAAAACTGTCTCAAAACCTCTACCTGCTTCTCAGAAGAGTCTTTAATCTGAAGCTGCTACAACTCTACACTGAAAAGTGACTTTTGATATTGTGGAGAGACATTTGACATTCTGCAAATCCAGCTGCTCCTACTGGGGCTGGATTCCAGCAGCACAGGCAGAGGCAGGGCTGCAGCACCACTGCCATGGGAACTGTGTTCCAGCATCCTTCCAGCTCTGGTGGCACAACTTGCTGCACCAGGGTGGCAGCTGGAGGAGCTCTGAGTGCAGAATAGTCAAATATCCAAACAAACAGAGCAGTTTAGCAAACTCTCTTAAGCCACCAGGGTAAAAAAATAATGAAAAAGAGAAATTGAAGAGGCATGGAGGGAGCACATAGTTTAAATATTTGCAAAGTGTCCAGTCCTGCTCTGAATAATAGAAACAGCACAACTCAAGGATTTAAATGTGGGGGAAGATGAGCCAATCTCAATGTAGAGAACTGAGATTTATCATTCCTGCATCCCAAGGGCAGGAGCAGACTGCATTCCCAACACTCTTCATTGCTCAGCAGGAAGATACTGAGGACAGAGACAGTTTCAAAAGATGTCCTGGAATTCAGACAACTGACATAATTTTCTGTCACAGTTCCTTACTGAACACAGTTTGGTGAATGCACCTGTAATTTCTCATTTACCATCAGAACTGTTCCTTTCAGAAAAAGAAAACAGGTGCCTTTTGCCAAGGCAGGAAAGGAGGAGAGTGAGTATTCTATCTGTGTTCACCATCTAAGGAGATAATGTTCCATTTCTCCAGTGTGTAGTGACCAGGGCATGCAGAGCCAGCACAGCTTTTGCTCTCCACGTGACTGAGATGAAAATAAACCCAGACAGGACTTGGGAAGCAGGAGAAGAGATCAGGAGCTTGCTGCCTCCATAGGTGGCTGCTCCCACCAGGTCTCCCTGCATGAATCTGGCTAAATGTGGTGGCTACTGCAGGTACCCAAAAAAATGTGGAGTGGTTTTTATTTTTGGTGGTCTGGGAGTGCTAACATGAATCAAATGCTTCCCTCTCAGCCTGCCACCCCCCTTTCCACCCCTCCTGCCTCCACACCAAGCCCTCCCCATGCCCAGACATGCCACAGGCTCCTCTAAACAGCCTATGGAACAGAAAATAAGGAGAAAAACATCCAGAACAATTTTACATAGCTACACTGAAGTCAGGTGCTATCTATTTTTAGGCAATTCATGAGGAAAGTGGAAAATATCTTCAAATAAAAAGCTTCATTATGAATTATTTGCTCAGATCAGTTATTTGTTCAGAGGCACAGTCTTCCATTTGGCCTCGGTCAGAAAATAGCTCCACCGCCAGCAATCAGACATAAATGTTCACATAATATATATACTGTGTCTTTCATTAACTAAAATAATTGTAACTAGACAGATAACACCAAACTGAATCACACCAAGGAAGCAACTGCTCTGAACCACCCGAACTGTGCTGCTGTTTGGAGCCATTAGACAGAAAAGCTCCTGTCTGTAATTTTCAATCAGTCACTACATTGTTCAAAGCTGCTGACTGACAGCATAAGCACCACCTAAGTACTGTATCCTCACATTTGATTCAGGATGGGAATGAGAACATAGAGCTTTTGGTGCTAGAATGAGCTGATGGATTGATTTAGCAACAGCAGGGACATTCTGTGCTCAGATATGACTACAATTGCTCAATTATCTCATAAGTGACGATGATTTCCAAAGACTTGTGATAAACACATGCAGAAGATGTGAAGCCCAGACCTTTCCCCCCTCCCTCTCCCTCACAGCAATTATAACTCTCACTTGGAGGCAGATCCTTGACTTTGGGGATACAGAAACATTCCCGAAGATGCTTTAACTCATCTCTTTCATCTAAGTGGAAAGCGAGTTTTTTGTCGGTGGGGCTGCATCCGAGCTGCAAGGCAGTTTGCTCCAAAATGCTTGCTGGGAGCACAGGAGAAGATGGGTCCATTTTCAGGTCATTCAATTTCACCTGAAAATCAGAAATGCCAGTTTAGCTTCTGCAGTTTGCATAGTCACGAGTGGCTGATAAGCAGCCACCTAAAGCTACATCATTCAAGCCTCAAACTTACTTGATTTAAAGCTTTTAAAAAGTGAAGTGTCTGAATAGAATGGTAAACCTGATCAAATATTTCCAAGGCAACATATTGCTGTAACCCCCAAAGGCTTTTTTTCTTTCCCTTCTAGAGATACAAAGCTCTTCCCTTTCTAAGCTTTATCAGCCTCTTCTGAGTTCGTCCGCCAGACTGACAGCAGCTCCAAATGCTGGAGTGTCACTCACAGTTTGGAGACGTCAAAGCCAGAGGCAGCATTATTGTTTCTGCAGTCTGAGCTCCTAAGAATAGCAGGTGCACAGATACACTGAAGTTGTTTCCAGGCTGTTCAGCCTCTTTCAGCATTTTTTGCCTCAGAAATTGGAGGCGGTGTTTGTATTCGGCCGTGCTCGTGTGCAAGGGCAGAGCAGGCAGGATGCAGGTGTCAGGCAAACACAGCTTGCAAGATCAGGGCCCAAACAAAAAGAAACTCACCAGCTACACCAGATATCCTGCTGCTTTCGATCTGTTTCTCCTGGGGAAGGAGAGGAGCCCAAGTGAAATCAGAAGCACACAGACCAGGGGTTCTAAGAGAACGCCCCAAAATAACTGTAAAATGTACAAGCTCGTCAGTGTTGATATGAAGAGTCCTGTAACTGTAATGCAAAGAGGCACCACCGTGTTCCAGACAGCACTGGGGCACTTGGCTTTGTGATTGGCAAAGCAGGTTTGCAGCACATTCTCTGCACTTCAGGGCAGGACTTCCCTGCTGTGTTTTGTGGCAGCCAAGAGGCTCAGTGAGGTGCTGGGTGGCTGCCCCAGGTCAGGGAAATGTGTAGTTACACCACAGAGCATTCTCTGCCTTTTTAACAGCCCCAAGAGTCACTCAAAGGAGCACTCGAGGGGATAGGCTGAAACAGGACATGACAAGGAGCACAAAGCCACTAGAGAATATGGCTTTTTCTCTCTGTTTGAGAAAGAAAACTCTTTAAGCACATATCTTCTGTAAACTCTCATTTCTTAAAGCCAAAATATCCTACGTATAGCTATCCACAAACAAGCTGTGGACAGAACAACAGATGACTGTTGAGAAGAGCTTTGTCAACACATATGGGAAGGATCAGGGCTGGTATTTAAATATAAACCCCTAAACAGCACAGCCTCCTCAGAGCCAATTAACCTAAACCTGTTCATACTCTGGTCAAATGGCCAGTGTGGTGCTACTCACCTGCTTTCATCTGCTATCATTTGGTTTATGATGAGAACATAATTTTTTCCCCTCCAGACTTGGTATCTGACACAGTAACAACTTTTCCCCTCCCAACAATATGCAGAGTTTAAAAAACAAACAAACAAACAAAAACCACACTAGCAGAGTTCTTTAAAAAAACAGTTTTCATTTAGCTAATGTTCACCCTCCCCTGGGAGTTATTGGAGACATCCTATTTTTATACTGTCTGCACACAGGTTTTTCACACCTCATTGTTGCCAAATTTATCATTCCCACTCATTCACCCTAATCTTCCTTTAGGTGGTAAAATGGAAAACAAATGGCCAAAATATTTGGGGAAAAAAAAAACCAAACAAAAAGAAAGATATTTCAGCATCTCGTTTTCCAGAGTGCTTTTCAAGGTTCCTGGGTGGCAGAGGGCTACACTCAGACTGAGTGTGATACATCAGTTGGATGTGATGCTCAAGTCCTCCAGGAGATCTTGTGAACCAAAAAAAAGCAAGTTATGTTCACAGACACCATGGCCATCACTAATGCAGTCACCTCATTATAATCTACAGATACTGTAAAGTAACTCAAGTTTCACTTCTCCAAATAACAGGATTAATCAGTAAAAGAGAGCTTAGTTCCAAGCAATACTTGGAAAGCAGAACTAGGTTTTATTTCCAAAGCTTGTTTATTTGATTTACAACCCCAGCATGGATGTCCTGATCCCATTATCAAAACATGTCCAGCACATACATGATAAAGTCCTCTATATTTAATAATGAGTACTTAATGCAAATTATGTAAAACAAATCCTTAGAGGTGGGGCTGAAAACCATGTTTCCCTGACTTTCTCCTACTAGGTAGAGAACCACAGAGTTCCTTGTACGCTACAACCTCCTTCCCACTCAAGTTAATGCCTGAATTTTTGATTTTTAGGGGTTTCTTTATTTTATTTTGCTCCCTGGTGACATCTCCTGAAGTAAGGTAAGGAGCCTTTTCAGCTCTCTAAACAGGTGAATCTTGAGTTAATATTTGCTCAAGGATGTTCAGATCCCATCACCTCTGTCCCCTCCTGAAGGAGGTTTGGGAGCCTCCAGAGTTCACCTCCTGGGACCACTGAGGAAATTGCCCTGAAATCTGTGATCAGGAGGTGGGTGATAAGGATGCTCCAAGTCTGGGGTTCTAACCATGTTCTTCTCCTGCAGATCCCTGCTCCACAGCACAGATTCCTGTTATTTCTCTTTCCAGTCACCATTTTCAGCAAGGACACCCAGTCATTCCAGTGCATTAATGGCCATCATATCCCAGGTCATCCACTGACCTGCCTGGCAAGCACAGATGGGCTTTGTTTCCATCTGAGGCCTGACCCAAACCTCACTGAAGTCTCTCTGTTAGAGACAGCAACTCCTGGATCAGGCTTTTGGTTCCCTGTCATTGCTGTAGTTTGCTGCATCTGATCAATGACTTACATTTATTGTGATTCTTATTGAGATTAGATTTTGACAGCAAATATAATATTCAATACAAAGATCTAGAAGTTAAAAAAAGATTAAGTGCTCAGAGGTATCTGATTTAATACAAACATTATGAAATAAGATAAAACTACTAAAATAAAATCAATCAAAATCCTATTGAGGAATGAAATCCAAGAGATCCAGTTCAGAGACCAGCATAAGAAAGTACTTTTATCCTTTAAGTGGAAATTAGGCTTCAGAGAGAGGAATCTCAGAATTGTTTGGGGTTGGCTTTTCCCCACCCCCCTCTTAATTCTGACTGGCATTATCGTATTTTTTTATTATTATTTTCAGAATAAAGTCCTGTGAAATTATTTTACAATAATTCACGAGTCCTTTGTTGTTTTCTACATGTTGAGCAAACACATTTGTGTAAGAACAGCACACTTTATCTCTCTCTAACAAAATTATTGAAATCAATATTCAGCAACCTCTTCCAACTAAAATTCAGACCCACCAGTGAAAAATGCATTTCCCTCTTTATTAAATATGGCTCTTTCCCAGGTTTATTTTTTCATACGGCTTGGAGAAAAAATGAATATTTTAAGAGAAACATTTTGTCTCCACCACCTACTCTAAAAAAAAAAATAAAAGGCATTCAGGTGTTTTCATATTCCCAGAATGGTTTGGGTTGGAAGGGATTTTAGAGACCATTTTGTTCCAACTCCTGCCATAGGCAGGGACACCTTCCACTAGACCAAGTTTTCTTCTTGCTTTGCTTGAAACTTTATTACAGTTTTTGACTTAACAGAGGACATGAAGTCAGTATATTTTTTTACTTTTGTTTTCTGTCTTTGCTCTTTTGACTCTTCCACAGGACTTGCTTGTACCCTGATTCAATGTAAAAACTCAGCTATGACTGTAGGAAATCTTTCATATTCAAAAAGATCACATGCAACTTAATTTAAGAAAACAGTAATTTTCCCGTACTTTACCAGCACAGACATGGACCCTATGACTTATTTCCCATTTTAAAGCTCTGAAAGACAATGGATGAGAATTAGTCAGGCACAAGTGATGTGGATATCTGGGTGATTATTTCAATTTTGTCCTTTATGCATAATTTACTGACTAAATAATGAAAAAAATGTGAATATTAGCAAGTCATCTTATCAAACCTTCTCAGGAAGGTCCATTAGGCTTAATTATAAGAATGATATTTCGTCCTGGTTTAGATCTCCTTTATGGATCTCTCCTCTGTCTTGATGTCTCCATTAAAAAAAAATAATAATAAAACAGTTTCCTTAACCTCCCCAGCTTAAACATTTTCTTTAAGTATTCCAAGGTGTTACTCACAGTCTTCCTACCCAGCACAGAGCTGACAGGCTCTCAATGGATCCCTACTGTGTCAGGATCCTCAGAGCAAAGGGGTTTGCCATGGAGTTGGCCTGTCCTGCCCTTGCTGCCCTCCAATAGCGGTTCCCCAGGTTGCCAAACACAGCTCTGCCCCCAGACCTTTGATATGTTGAGGTGTCCAAAAGCACCCTCGGGGCAGGGAGAGCTGGGGGTGTGCCCACTGTGAGCGGGGCAGGTTTGCAGCCAGGTTGGGGCTGTCAAATACACCCCCTGAACGCACCAATAACGCCGCGATTGGAGCTCGTTTGGAAAACAAACACACACAGGAGCTCCGAACTGCGGATCCTTCTCCCAGCTCTACACCAGAGAAACTGCTTTGCTTGGATGTGATTTTGCAGAAGGAAGTTTCTACAACAGCCCCAAGCAGCGTGCAGCCTAAATTACTTCAGGTTAAATACGCTTCAGTGAATTTGTTTAAATTACAGAATAGGAGAGAGAGAAAAATCTAAATATTCATAACACCCCCAACAACAGACACACAGCAGCAACCACCACTGTATAATTAAATAAGTTATCCAGCACAGAGCCACAGCTGCAGCAAGGGAACGTGGCAGAGAGGAATTATAATAAACTCAGTTACTTAGAGTAATTTAGGCACTTACTGACCTTCGCATCAAGAAACGCTAAAGGTGCTAAAAGTAATTTTACACAGAAAACTCATCTTTTCTCCTCTACAGTGAAGCCACATTACCCTGTGGTCGGCAGCTGTTCCTGGGAGAGGGTGATGAAACTCCTGTGCAAATTCTCGTGGTTGAGTGAAGAAACAGCCACGGTCACGTGCCTGCTTCCCCAGACTCTGACCCCAGCAGCCATATAACCTCCCAGTTAACCAAAAACCAGGTGTTTATATAATTATTTCTCCTATTATTATCTTTTCCTGTGTCACCATGGCAAAGTTTAAAGCTCTGGTTAAATTAAGGCAGCACCACTCTTCCATATGGGCATGAGAAAATAAATGCAGTTGTAATGAAAGTGGTTTTAGACCAAACTCTTTCACTTTCATGAAGGAGACAATCAATAGCATAACAGTAAGAAGCCAGAGGGAGTGGTGGGAAGTTACATGGAATGCAGATTTGCCAGGGTGGAAAGCAGAAGAAGAATTAGAGGTGGAATTAGGAAGAACAGAGTTGGTATCTCTGCTCTCTATAAACATTATCTCAAGCCAGCCACGTGTTTACTCAATCCCCTCCATTCAAGCTCGAGTGACACCCATTCCTACACACAGACAGAAAACAGGAAGATGGAACAAGAAAAATGGTTTCCATACAGCCTCTGAAGCTTCAGAGGTGGGTAAAAAAATGAAAAAGAAAAACCACAAAAAAATATAACAGAACAGTGAGGAGAGATGCAGGGGCAGGAGGGTCAGAGTTGTGGACTAACAATGTAATTCAGAGATACATCTCCATCCTGGAGTTCTGTGTGCCCAGACCCCTGCAGTAACGCTTGTTTATTATCTGGATTTCCATTTTCAGTAAGCACCAATAGATGTGACACTCTTGAACTGTCACATTTCATCTTCTTTGCTAGAAAAAAGCCTAACAAAACAACCACACAGAGCACTTAATACTGACCCAAAATAGAGCTGACCTCTATCCATCAGTTCCTGCACTATCACTGCCCTCTTTTACACTGTCAAATGACTTTTTCTGGGGCTTCCCACTAACTCAGCTTGTTTACTCCACCAGCAAGACAATGGGACTGCTGCTCAAGAAACTTTATCCCACCAGGAATCTGGTCTGAGAAAGAAGCAGGAAATTGGGGCACTTCAGCTAAGGAAGCAAAAGGGAGCCAAAGTTAAACTCAGCCAAAAAGGGTATTTATTTCTTGTTTGCTTGGCCATTTAGGTCAAACCAAGCAGAAATACACTGCAACTTTTCAATTTGCCTTTGGAAATAAAACTGCACAAACAGTGGAGTGAAAATTTCCCCCCTGCATTTCCCTTTGAATGAGCATCATGCATTTTAACCTTGATTGTCGATGGTGGCAGGAAAGCAGCTGTGCTGGCAAAGGCCATATGTTTGCAGACTTTTATGAGAATTGGAATATTGACCCCTTCTTCCCAGCTATTCTTCTTCTCAACCCTTCTGATGGAATGAAAACAGAGACAAAAACCTTTACCCCTGAAATTCAAGGCTCAAACATCAGTAAACATGTAGCCTGGATATATTTTTTTTTAGCTGCAGAACAAGTAACACTCTGGGTTTTATTCTGTGCTGCTGTGAGGCAGGCAGAAGCCAGGAGGAGGAGAAGGAGCTGCTGTGAGTTACAGCAAGACCAATGTACGAGGGAGTGAGGCCACAGGAGATGGCCAAAGTCCCAGCGGGCACAGGTGAATGTGGCAGAGGAGAACAGGCAGGGAATGCAACCCAGGGCAGCTCAGCCCTCACCCCCTCGAAGTGATGGGGAAGCAGGGACATCTGACAGACAGTTTAGAGAAGGAAAAGGGGAAAAAAGGAGCTCTGCATGTCTGTAACTAAGGGCTGTGTGGGGTATTGGGGCAGAAAAGGGCTGAGGGGTGGACAGGAAAACATTTCTCAAACTAAGAGCTTCCTTGGCTTGTAACCTCACTGAGCCACGTCCAGGAGAGTGCTGCTACTGCTCCATCTCAGCCTTCACCCCAGTGCTTTGCTGTGCCCAGCTGCCACCCATCACTGCCACCCCCAGAGTGACCAGAGCCCCTTCAACCCTCGGCCACGGGAGCCTTCTCCCTTGACCGGGAGAAACCGTGCGAGTTTTCCACAGGAAAAGTTGTAACAAATCAATTTGACAAAACATATGCCTTCTTCTGAAGGCATGTGACAACAACAAATAACCAAGGGCACCCTGAAGCAAACTCATCCCCGTGCCAGATGGGATGCCAGGACACTGGGTCCATCAGGTCATGGGAGCTGGCCTTGGCACTGCTAGCCCTGAGCCTTCTTGCTGTGCAGAGGGTAAAATGATCCAGCAAACAAAGAAGGATTCTCTCTAACAGGAATAGGCAGGTCTTACCCAGAATGAGATGGCCTGGAAGACCCTGAGGCAGGAAAACTCTGTGGTTCTTAGAGGCAGAAAAGGAGCAGCAAAGCAGTGACGTGTCCGAGCACACACTGCACCTGCAGCACAGGGCTCTGCTCAGGCACAGATGCTTGGAGAAGCCAAGATTTTCTGTCTTTACAAGGCAGGCCCCCCAGGCAGTTTCCCGAGCATGCCATCTGCACCTTGTGATGGCACAATGCATTTCACCTCGGGCTTCACAGCCATGGCTCAGTAAACAACAGCATCAAACCTTTGTCTCCTCCCTGCTGAGCTTGCTGTAACAACTTTCTTATCACTTCTGTTTTCTCTCCACTCCATCATCACCCCTGCCCAGACTGAAAACTCCTGTGTTGCCTCAGGTCAGTTTAAACCCTATGTGATGAGGATGCCCTGCACCTTCCCTCACTCAGCTGGTTCTCCTCCCTCCCCTCAGACCCCAGGGAGCTGCTTTTTCCTTCCGAAGTGATTTGAAGGGAACATGTATATTTGTCCTATTTGCAGGAGTGGATTGCTCTGGTTGTCTGATTGTAACTTTCATTCTCCTGATTAAGACTGAAAACCCCTCACTCAGTCCATTAAACTTTACTTTATAGAGACTTAACTCTCTATAATGATGATCCAGTGTTTATTCTTTTTATTTATTTATGAAGCAGTCATTAGTAGCTCCTGCTAAATAATTAATTGCTCTTTGAGTAGCCAAAACGAGCTCCTGCAACCTTCCTCCTTGTCTGAATGGATTTTCCCTATCTTCTTTTCAGTCAGACTGTTTAGCACATCTTACCTAAATAGATATGGGTTTTTCCTGTTATGTGACCTGCTCCTGATATTGTTTTTCTTCAGGCTCTGTATCAGTTATCATTTTCATTTCTTTCTGAGTCATTAAACATAATATTTGTCCTTTAAAATCTATTCTCAAAGTAGTGCCTATATGAAAAAAAAAAATAATCACAGAAATAAGAAATTATTTACTTTTCTGCAGTAACATTTAAGGAGAACTATTGCACCACTGCCCTGATAATAGTAATATCCAGAGAGGGACAATAAGGGAATGAGAGTTCAAGTGATTTCCATGTAAAGGAAAAAAGAGCAATAACTCCCCATGGCTCTGATAACTCCATGGGAGCTGCAACAGCAAGAGAACACATTTTGAATTAATGAAATTTCCTTGTGTCTCTCCAAGTTAGCTGCTACTAATAAAAGGTGACTGTACCTCGGGTGCCCTCACCTGCATTTCCAGGCTGGATGCACACACACATATTTTTTAAAGCCTCTTGCTAGAAGGAATGGGTTATCACTGTTGTTGATCTTAATGTTTTGCAAAGAATAAGAGATTTCCCCTGACTCTGGGCAAATATTTGGTGTCAATGTTTGCTTGGACAGCAAGGACATTTCGAGAGGTTTTTACCACAGGCAGGGACACGAGGGGGGATGTGCCTGTCCCTTCCTGAGGGAGCAGTGGGGTGATGGCCAAGGGGGCATTTGAGAGACTGAAAGAAGAATGGGGGACATGACACCCTCTTTTCTCATGGCATTTGCTTGCTGTGTTTTACAAAATCTTAAAAATCAAACTGAGCGCCCTGGGGATGGATTTCCATTGACTGCTCTTTCTGCAAGGTCCTCTCAAAGGTGTTTGTGGGCCAGATGTTGCTTCTTTCTACCTGGCCAAGGTTTCCTCACCCCCCAGGTGACCCAGCTGAGTGCCCAGATCTCACAGAACAACAAACCCACCCCTTCTCCCTCCGCCTGTAGCACATTTCCTGCCCGTGGTCTCAGAGCTTCTGAGAGAGGGGAAATCAGACGCCAACTACGAGCCAGATGCAGTGGGATAACAACAAAACCTCGCTGAGAGGCTTCCCACAACGCCAGAACTTTCCTTTTGTCCTAAATGTTTGTGTACCTTGTCTTTTATGGTGCTCTTCACACCACTGCGGGCTGACAAATAACCGAGGACATGAACTGAACTGAGGCAGACAAACGGTCCTGGTGCCTTTCCCCTCCTTCCCCTGTCCCTTGTTTGCAGCTCCATAAAAATGAATTCACTTCCCACTTTTCACTCTTGTTTTTAAGCTCTTTGCAAGCAGTTACCACCTGGAACAAGGCCCAGGGAGAAGAGAAGGAAGAAAAGGCAGGACTGGGAATAACAAGCTGAGTTTGTGCTACATGTAGGATGTATGAGGGTAAAATAAAAAAAAAAATTTAAAAAATTAAAATAAAATATAAAATATATAATAAAATAAATATAAAATATAAAATATAAAATATAAAACATAAAATATAAAATATTAAATATAAAATATAAAATATGGCACAGGTAGCACAGTACAGATAATGAAGCATCATGTGGATCTGGACCCTCCAAAAGCTGAAATTACAAGTCTGCCTGATTTAAATGTGGCACTGCTGTTCTGGCTGGCCAGGAATCAGCAGAGGAACCAACAGCACATAAAGGATGGTGACAGGAGCAAAGTGGCATGTGACACCCCAGGGAGGCCAGCAGAGGCTTAGGAGGGGATGAAGTCACACACATCCCGTGATAAGAAACTCATCCTGCAGCTTTCTCACCGAGCGGGTTTGACTGCACACGCACACACAGAGGCACATCTCCTCGGCAAAGCTGAAAGTCCTGGGAAACACTCTTAATGCCAAAAAACACCAGAAAAACTACGAGCTTTAAGGCCACCAGGGCACGGCACAGCTCTGGCAAGGGAGCAGGGGTGAGGCCCAACCCTTGTGCTCTATTTATCCACAGCCCCAGCAGGCTGCACAGCACATCGGTACCGAGAACAAAACCGGGTTCCTGCGCTGCTCCGGGGAGGTTTTTGCTGTCCACTCACCCACTCCTTTCCCCAGCCCCGGAGTGGAGCCTCCCAGCCCTCCCTAAGCACAGATTTTATCTTTGTTTGACTCACTTATAAACTGATGAGGCAGCAAATCAGACCACAAACCGGCCAAGGTCTAAAGGAAGCTTTAGCCAATACTTACCCCCCTATTGATGTTTCTAACCCCAAACACCCTCTGTTTGCCCAGCCCTGGCTCCAGTGACTCAGCAGTCCAGGGCTCCATCAGTATTCCTGGAGTGTTCCTCCCCACTGCCTGTGCCCCTGGTGCTGCCATCAGACCCATCAGGATGTGCTCAGAGGCTCTGAGGAAGGTTACAGATCTCCAGAGGGACTGCTCGTGATCTTTGAGAAATGCATTTCCCTCCAGCAAGCTATAAATGCTTAGGAGAGTTGCTAAAGATCACTCAAAAGAGATTATTGAACACTTTGATGCTGTACTCTCATTTTCTGTTATTATATACTCAAAGTATATTAAAAGATTCCTTAAATACCAAGTGCATTTGCTTGGAAGAGATTTGTGTTTTTCAAAGCCAGGAGAAAATATCTTTGTATCACTGCAGGAAATGTAATGCTTTTTCTGCTGTTGTGCAGAATGGATTATAAATGTTTGACAGTTCTTTTTTGGGTTTTTTTTTTTCCCTTTTTTTCCCCTTTCCCCAGCACCACTGACTGTTGTGAGACTTTAGTTAACTTCTTTGGATTGTTTTTTGCCTCGCTAACGGTCTGCAGTCAAAATGAAAAATAAGAACCTTCTGCATCCTGCCTTGATAAGGTCAGACTGTAGAATTTTTCTTTCCAGCAATTTAGCCAGGCTCTCTCCTTCCAGAATACATTTACTTGGTAATAAACATCTCCAGACAGCCAGGCTGTACAGACTGGAAACAATTAAGCCAAAAATTGGGGAAAGCAGCACACGAATAAGTATTTCACTTTTCAATGAAATTAGACTGAGAATTTCAGGAGCAGAGGAAGTAACAACATTTTCAAATCGTATTAATTAGACATATTTGTAAAAACCTGTGCTTGTGCAAGTGCCTCGTGCATATTTTAATATCAAACTATGGTGAAAATGTGCTGGGTAATCACAAGCCTTTGGTGCTGTTCTGCTGTGGTCAAGCACCAGACACACATAAATATTTGGGGCACGTAATTCAATATCTAGTAGGAAAACCAAAGGAGTTTAGCCTTATTTCTTTGGCCTTACAGAAGGAAATCTGCTGAGCAACAGGCTAAAAGGGCTGGTCTAACTAAAGTAGAATAAGATTAAAATGCAGCTTATTCCAGAAATGAATTATCAGCTTATGAAAAGCTTCATCTCTCAGGTAAACAATAAAACAAATGTTTAGCTGTCCCAGCTTGTTAAAGATCCAAGTAAAATTCCTTTGTAACAACCCAGAGTTTTCTACCATCACAAGCACTTCACCAGATCCTAAATTCCAGTTTCCCAATTTTTGCATGAAGGCACTTACCACTCAGACATCGTGCACTTAATTGCAAATCCACCACCTGTTTACCTGCCATAAGAGAACAAAAAGCATCTGTTCTGTTATTTTTAATTACATTATCCTCCTACACCTCCTCTGCCCAACATCCTCAAATAGTTTAGATGTAAATTCTAAAATAATTTAGAACTGAAAAAATACACATCACGTTTGTGGCATCATTTGGTGTGGTTTCCTCAAGAGTCTCAAAATTAAACTTGGTTTTAGAAAGAACTATTTTTTTTTTTCAGTTTGGAAAGTTCACAGCATTTTCCAGAGGAATTAATGAACATGGCTAATAGCTTGATCCGAGTTATAAGGCATTAGGAGGACACAAGCAGGAGGAAAGGCAATATATAACCTTTAGATGGGACAATTAGAGATCAATTATTAGAGCCAGAGAAGAGCATTTGAAAGCAGCTTCTTCATTAATCAAAGATTATCTCAAATTAGAATGTTTAATTATTTGCCACAGTCCCTTGTATTTTTTTCTGAAAAAAAAAAAAAAAAGAAAAGAAATAAAAGGAAAGGCCAGGGCTTTTTGAAAGCTGCTAGGTTTTGAATATTCAAATTTAACATGATTTTAAAGCTAAAATACAGAATATTTTAAAGAATAGGTAACAGTGAAATTGCATAACTCAGGATTTTACATTGGAGATGCACAACTGCTGATTGACACAACTGCTGATCTGGTGGGTGTCATTAACTGTTTGGGTGTCCACACACATGGAAAAATTGTTTTAATACAAGTGTTGATAAAGGAAATGCTGGGAGTATCCCATGCCCTGCAGTGACTTGGGGCAGGATCCAAGGCTTTGATGTTAGACTTAGACTGACTTTGTGGATGTCTGAGTTTTGGATTCTCAATCAAGGATGAGCACATCCAAACTCCAGAGTGAGAGGCAGCATCATGAGCAGGCACAGAAAGGCTGAATTGAGCAGCTGGTGGGCAGAAGGTGCTGGGCACAGGGAGTGCCCCATGTGGGACCAACCCTGTAAATGGGAGCTGCAAAAGCTGCTGGAGAGCTCTGCCCAGCATCACCTTCCCTGGGCTGGGGCCACCACTGCCAAACCAGCAGGGGTGGTTGTGCATCTGCCAGCTGGGAGCAGAGCTGGGGCACCTGCAGGGCAGCAAAGGCCTTGGGCAAACAGAGGCTTTGGGCTCACTTGTTGGGAAAGAGCTTTGCTGAGACCACTCTGCAGTGGGGCAGGGGCTCAGGGTGGCTCCCAAGGAGCAATAACTGCTGGAAGAGCTGGAGCAGAGCAGCACCCCTCTAAAACATCCCTAAAAAATCCCTAAAACATCCCTAAAACATCCCTAAAACATCCCTAAAACCTCCCATCCCCGAGGAGAACATCTCCAGCCACCCCAGGCTCTGAGGGAACACCATCTGCTGGCTGCTCCCAAGGGACACAGTGGCCAGCCTGTGCTTGCCATGGCCACCATCCATCTCCTGAGAGGGAGATAAATCTCAGTGACCACAGCACAGCTGTCAGGGCTGGGCCAGCCTGAGTCCTGCTCGTGGATCTTCTCGGGAAACTTGTCCCAGCAGTTACTCTTTAGTGACAGCCACACAGGGATGTAGCTGCAGGCTGGGGGCCCAAGCTGCTCCCTCTATGAGATACTTTTCTTACAGAAATACTTTTTTCCTCTTGGCCAACCCCATACTCAGGCCACAATAAAGCTATTTTATGTCCTTGTTCCTTTGTAAGGTTTATCCTGAACTTGGATGGCCTTCTCTCCTTGCCAGGCCCCATCCTTTGCTGGCCAGGATGACCCCAGGCATGTTCAGAGCCATTCAAACAAAGCTTTTAGAATCACTGAGTTCTTTAGGGTGAAAGGAGCTTAAGATCATCGAGTCAAACAGTTCCCCCAGCAGTGCCAAGTCCACCATTGGCCCAGGTCCCCAAGTGCCACATCCACACATCTTAAACACCTCCAGGGATGGTGACTCAAGCACTGCCCTGAGCTGCCTGTTCCAGTGTTTGATAGCCCTTTCAGGGAAGAAATGTTCCTTAAATCCAATATAAATCTTCCCTGGTGCAGCCTGAGGCCATTCCCTCTCCTCCTGTCCCTGTTCCCTGGAGCAGATCTTAAATCCCCCTGGCTGCCCCCTCCTGTCAGGGAGTCGTGCAGAGCCACAAGGTCCCCCCTGAGCTCCTTTTCTCCAGGCTGAGCCCTTTCCCAGGTCCCTCAGGAATTCTCCAGCCCCTCTCCAACTCCCTCAGGAATTCTCCATCCCCTCCCCAGCTCCCTCAGTGGGGTCCCTCCAGTCCAGCTGCAGTGCAGGTGCTGCTCTCCATGCACTCACAACACCTTTGGCACAGGAGGCAGTGGAAGATACTCTTTGCTAAAACACAAAAAAACCAAAGCCCCTTTCAGTGCCCCCCTAGTTTTTGCCTCAGAAAGGTTATTCTGCAATGAAGTAAAGGTATAATGTGTTTCCTACTGGCATAAGCTGAAGTTTATACCAGCCAGAGGTTCTGAGAGACACAGCCCATAAAAATGGTTTACTGACATGTGCACAGGCTGCACCTTTCTGGCAGAAAGCAAGTTTCACTTGACCTTGGAGAAAAGAGTTTCCAACAATTTAAAGCCAAGGGCTGATCCACATGTGTGTTTGCACCAACTGAACCTGTCTGTGAGCTCCCCACCATCCCTCTGCCTATAAGTGTTGGAAAAATGAGGCTGTGACTTCACATTCAGTGGCAGAACGAAGTTTAAGATGAAATTTTTGCAGCAGGGTGCATCTTTTTACTATGGAAGTCCAGATCCTAAAGGATCCAAATATCTCCCTACAACCACTGTGCCAAAAAATAAAAGATAATGATTGCATTGGTACAGGCACTGAAGCTCTGGTCAGGATTTCAACTTGTTCCACTCTGGTCTATATATTGACATATAATTGAAAATAAAATGCCTGGCTGATGGAATTCTCAATGCATTTCCCATTAGAAAAAAAAAAAAAAAAGGGGAAAAAACCCCAAAACAAACAAAACAAAACAAAACAAAAAAATAGAGAAAACAAAACCAACAAAAAGACCAAAAAGCAGCAGTTCAGCTGTTTGAAAACATATTGAGGTATTTCTACAGTATATCAGGCTTAACCCAAAATGCCCTCAGCTATTCCTCTGCACTCCATTACAAGCCCCTGAAAACAGAGTTTATTACAGCTTTACTAAAGACAGCACTATAATTTTGATGTCTCAGAGGTGATTGGAAATACACCTCACTGCAGGTTATCCCTAACTGTTTTTAATCAATACCTAATCTTGCTCTGTATCACACATAAGTATTACTATTTTGAAGCCTCTCAGAGCAGAGCTGAGATGCAGCATCCTCCAGGTAAGAGCCAGTCTTCCCAGCCAAGCTCTCAGCCTCACCACAGGCTTTTCCTACAGTTCCTCTAGTGCAAAACATCTATAAATACCACCAATAAAACCTCTCACGTGTCTTCCCAGTGTAAGTCTTAGGGATTTCACTGCTGGAGTAATACCCTGCTTTCTCCAGAAGGTTATTTTTACAGGAAAAAAATTAAAAAAAAATTATATCTATCTATCTATCTATCTATCTATCTATCTATCTATCTATCTATCTATCTATCTATCTATCTATCTATCTATCATCTATCTATCTATCTATCTATCTATCTATCTATCTATCTATCTATCTATCTATCTATCTATAATGTTGAGCTAAAAATCCTCAGTGTCACAGCAAGCACTACTCATGAAATCAGTCAGAAAGCACTGAGAGCTGCAGTGATACCATTCATGATTGTGCTGGGAGTGGAGTGGCTGCTCAGCACTCAGCAAACCCAGGTTTTCCTACAGGAGATATTGCCCTGCAGAGGAGCAGGTTCCCACCAGGAAGCAGCAGTGACCCCAAGTATAAAGAAATTGAGTCACAGGGTTCATGGGATAATAAGTTCTGAATTAAAATCCTATTAATTAGTAAGGAAATTACATTCTGGGAGAATATTCCTGATGGAAACAGCCCACATGTATGTGCATACAAATATAATTTTATATTTAAATATCAAGGTTTTAACACCAACTCAGCAATGAGGGAGGTTTTGGTTTTAAAAGTCTGCTATCAGATGCTGGAGCAATTAAGAGCATGTTGTGAAAATCACATTTCTCTAATCCTCTCTTTGCCCTGACTGCAGAAGGACAAATGTGATTAGCAGAGAACACACACACCTGCATAGGAACATTTCCTGATTATTCCTGGGACTATAAATGATCCCATCTCAGCTCGTACCATGATGGGAACTGGAGATGAACAGTACCTGACACTGGGAAAAGAGTGCAAATCCTTCTCCATTTCCCTTGAAATGAAACTTTTGGCCTTGCTATGGCAAAGAAATAAAATTGAACACAGTTTTATGAAGGTTTAAGATCTCCTGTGTTGGCCACATACTTCCAGCACCTCTCTTGTGCCAACACCGATAATCAAGTTGTTTAAAAACTGTTTAAAAATTAATTTTCTACACTTTTTTCTTTTTCTTTACTCAGCCTTAACTTTCAGCTTATTATCCAGCTGTCCAGAGGGTCACTCAGAAGTCAGACTGCTGGCTTATGTGGGAGAAATGTGGATGTTTGCACAGATAGAAGGGGGTGAAGGGATGACATATTCAGTGCTAACTTGGGCCTTTCACTCTAATTGCAGAGCAGAAATTGCCTGGTTTACCCTCAGCTGAGGCAGCAGAGGTGCCCACATCACACAAGGACCTGTGCAATCTCTCGTGGTGTGTTTGCACCCATTAACTGCAGAGCAAAACCACACAATATCATAAAACAAATTGGTTCTGTCCAAAAATGAGAGACACAAGCTTGTTAGAGAAGATGGAAATCTCTGCATTTTGCTCAGAAACAAGCTTTACAGCTTAGCCATAAATACCCCAAAATCTTGCTTTCTAATAGGACTGTGATAGGAGTTAATATATTTCATTTCTGGGTGGCACGTGGAGAAGTAGAAAACCCAATGTGTCCCCATGGCAAACCTGCAGCTGGAAGATGCAATGTTTATTTTTTTGAGAGAGTTTACCTGCACAGGAATCAAGCTCAATCTGGTGCCAGCTGAGAGTTAACTCACTCACAGTGTTTATTGCAGCAGCACACAAAATAAATTATATCATAGCTGTATTGCCATAAAATTATGGTCTATAGTTTTGAGGTGGCAATGCTAAATAAATATTTATGAATTTCTTAGTATAGTGATTTTGAATAGTAGTTATTTCACAATTTGCTTTGTCCAATAATCAGATTAATTTGCTGAGGGAAACATTAAACTTTTTTTGTATTATTTCTGTCTTATTGGAAGAATATCTTTATTGTCCTATTCTATTTCAAATAATTATGTTATACTGAGATAGCTTCAACAATTCACAAGCCATTCAGAAAAAAAGCCCAAAATGAATGCAGTTATTAAAGTGACATTAAGTGCTTTAATAATCATTTTTGGTCAGGGCAGTTGTGTTATAAATAAATTCAAATGCTGTATTAACCTTAAATTTAAAAACAGAAAGATCACAGTCAGCAAGAAAATTGGATATCTCACCAAACTTTGCTTTGCAGCTTCTGGATTCCCTGAGAGGATTTTACTGGAAGTGATACTTGACCTTTAGGTGTCGTGATCTTGGAATGGCCAGGTGTACACTCCTACAGCCAGGCCAATTATCTTCAATTAAGCAATAAATGTGTGAGGCTTCTTCAGTGCCAGGAGAAATTCCCCAGATTTATACCACACCTTCAGAAATACACTAAGAGTTAAAAACCAGAATCACCTTCCAGTAAGATTTTAATGAAACACACCTTTATGTATCTTCACCATTTAATACTTTTAATTTAGATTTCTTATTTATTTATTTATTCATTTATTTATTTATTTTAGGTTTTACAGCAGCCTTAAAGAACAAAACTGCTTGGCTGCCCTAATTTGAAATAGAAAGCACATTGCTTTAGTGCCTTACAGGGCTGCCTTAAGCACCCACCATGGATATTTCTCCTAGACAATGACCATATAAAAGATGAACATGTTGAGTGTGTTCATTGTAAACCACCAAATTTATTGGAGCAGTTCATTGGTTTGGAATTTACTCTAAAAGATTACAATCACCTACCCTGCAGGAACAACAGTAATAGATCTGCAGTGTTTTACTCACGTGGTACCTGGGGGTTTGTTAGAGAAGAGGAAGAGGAATGGATCTACCAGAGACACTCTGAGAGCTTTTCCAAGGTGCAGCAAAAATGTGATTTAATTTTTCTCAGAAGTGACATCTTCTGCTGAGGTGATTTTATTGATCAAAAGGCGTTCATTGCAAAGGTACAAAACAGGGGCTCCATGGGCTGCCCTGGTGGTGTCAGGACACAGAAGAAAGCACCCAACAGGTGGGAGAAAAGTGAGGAGATCCAGAGCTCTCACTGATTTTAACTGGGTGTTTATGGACCACTTGTATCACACTTTGCTTTATAACACAATCCCAGAGTGCACAGAACTTTTGAGATTCCCAGAAATGCTGTTGTGCTTTCCCTGACCCCAAAAAACAGAGAATTTTTAGTGTGTAGGGAGAGAAAGCAATACAGGAAAAATAAACCACAAATGATTTGACAAAATGCTGTGTGGCACTTACTACCATCTGATGTGCCTTTTAAGCACATTTATCCTCTCATTCCTTTAATATGTGTTTCCAAAAGTGAGTCTTGCAAATAGTAGTGAAATCAAAGATCACAGTAGCTATGTCTTTTCCTCACTAACTGGTGAGATAAATCACTTTTTATATCACTTTTTGTCCATAGCCACTTTTATTTACCAATGCATTTCTTTCACATCACTCCTGCTTTATTTAATATCATCACTAAACCACTGATGCACAAAAATCAGGCAAAACCAAGATGCAGAGGACACTCCTCAACTCCAGCTCTGGGATTAATTGAGCCACACTCAGAGCAGATAACTCAGATTTCTACATTCACAGGGCCAATGCAATGGGTTGAGTCTCCCCAACCATTCTGCTCTGCCAAACTTGCAGGAGACAAGGTTAAAATATCCAAAATATTTCATGCTACTTCTGCATTATGTGTCCTCTGCTGTTACATGAAGTGTTTTCTGTGTTTACACTGCTCTCTGTGTGTGAAATTAAGTGCATTTTGACTGGCACCAAGAAATCTGGGTTTCATCACTCTCAAAAGAGGCAGAAAACGTTCCCAGGCTCCAGCCAGCTGGGCAAGGGATAACACAGATTGCTGGATGGAGCCCCCAGCCACATTTCCCTGCCCTCCATCTCACTGACACAAGGGAACTGTCTGACTTAGCATCAACCAAAAAAAAAAAGAAAACAATTGCACCAGCTGCCAGGCAGCCTCAGAGGAAATACCCCATTATTTACTGCAGCAAGAATTTAAATATTTTCAAGCGTTTTAGGATTCATTCTTTTAAAATTGTTAAATAAAGCTGTGAGGTTTTAAATCTTTCCTGTTCCATATTTAAAGCCCCTCTGCTGACATTCTGTTCTGCTGCAAGTTTCCAAATGTAGTATATCCATGGGTGTCTATTATGACCACCCCACAGAATGAGGTTTTAACATGACCTTAGAAGAGGCTGTTTGTTAATTGGATTCACCACTTCTCCCTGGTTTGGATGGTGAGAGAGCCACACTCTCCTCCCAGGAAACTTTCTGTGGAGTTCCAAAAGCAGCTGTTGAGCAGCACTAATAACCACACTCCTCTCAGTCTCTGAATCCTTCCAGCAAATGTCTTTGCCTGGCACTTGGTAGAGATAAAAAGGATGTCACTAAAAATCTCACTCCTCCTCCTCCTCCTCCCTGCTACCTTCTCTGGCTGTGAATTTAAAAATCCAGTCACTGCTGAGGTGAGCCTGTGGTGGAAATGTGAGCCTTTGCTTCTGAATGAAGGGAGTGGAGGTGTTTCCTTTAGCATGGTTTCAAATCAACCACAAGAGCTACAAAGGGATCCATTTCTCAGGTTTGGTTTTTCTTGGCTCTATCCAAATCAATTTCCCAGTATTTTTTTTCTTTAACCTTATAATAGGATTAAAGCAACACAATATACAGACATTTAAATCTGATCCTTTTTTTGTAATCTAAGTGATGCAAGTTAGGACAGAGGGAAGGAGTTGTACTGTTAATGGGACTTTTATTTCATAAGAGGTATTTCCTCATGCTGAGTTATTTTATAATGCAGTGCTTTTATTGCTGTGGCACTGGTAATTACCTTACAATTTCTTCTTAACTAAATAAAGCACCAGAAATATGCAATTTTGAACTTTTTGTCAAACCCCTGTCATAATGTCAGTAAGTCCATTGGGAATTGGTTGGAGGTTTCCAACAGCACCTTTTTCTCAGAAAAATTAGAATTTCTGTACAGTACCTGTTAGGCAGAGCATGTTTTTCTTGTACCCAGCCAGCACATATAACACAGCCTGCAGCTGAATCACATCTCCAAGTCACAGTGACAGCACTACTCCATCAGAGAGTCAGGAGAATTTAAAGAGCTGTGGGGTGAAGTCTTACACACTTCTGCTCCCTTTCTTAAACCAGCAGTGACACTGCTCCCTTCCCAAGGTGAGCTGTTGTGAGCAATTATAAAACAACTCCAATATTGTCCCCATATCCATCTAAGCTTATCCATCTAAACCTTAATTTGTGCCAAGGAAGTTTTAGGTTGGATTTTAGGAGTAATTTCTTCACCAAGAGTGTTGCTAATCCCTGGCACAGCTGCCCAGGGAGTGCCCACCCCTGGAGGGATGTAAAAGCTGTGTGGATGTGGCCCTTGGGGATGTGGGAAGTGGTGGCCTTGGCAGTGCTGGGGAATTGTTGGTCTTGATGATCTTAAAGGTCTTTTCCAACCTAAAAGAATCTGTGGTTGTCTGGATCTCACTCAAGCAGTGAGAGGAGCAGCTGGCTCCCAGCAGCTTTACTGGGCAAACAACTCTTCAAGAAAACATGTTAAAAAAGATAAAAAACCATGGCAACTTCACCTGATTTGGTTTTGTTCCCAGAGCAGAACCTGAGCATCCACAAAGGAGCTGTGGCTCTGAGAATCACATTGCTGCCTCCTTCCCAAGACTGAGCATGTCCTGAGCAGGAGGAGCACAAAAGCAGAAAGCTGAAAAATCACACATAAGGGTACTTCTAAAGAAGTTTTATCACCACCATATGAGATGTCAGAATTAAGAAAAAGTCTCAAATTTGAAATTTAAACACTCTGACCACTGCTGGTGCCCTACAGCAATACTTAGGTGAGCTATTATAGGAGAGGTATGCAAAGGGCAAAACTAAAATTGCAGACGATTGCAGACGATTACTTTTTTTTCATTTCTTAATTCTGAAGTGTTTACCTTCCCAATTAAAATACTGCTTAGCCAATAAAGTTATTTTGTATCTAATATATGCTTTATGAATATACATGGAGCTGTGGTGCTAAAATCAATGCAAACATCTCAAAAGTACTTTAATTTGTTTCTGGTATTAAATGAAGCCAGTGAATCTTTTCATCTCTATGTGTATAGCTATTTATCTCACTTTAATGACCCTCCTTGGTTATTTTTTTATTTCTTTGTCCTGCTTTGATCAAGCTCACAACCTATTCCAAATCAGGAAGACCCTCCTTGCAAAGTGCCTGTACTGGCTCTGTGTTTGAAATACTAACATTATTCAGGATTTGACTTTTTTGCACATACCCAAGGCAGTGAAGCTAGGATTATTTCCAGCAATCCAGGAACTATTTTTTATTTGTGATGAATATCAATTTCTTTCTCAAAATGAGATTTCTTGTGGAATGCCTCCCAGTTTAACATGTTTTTAATAGGAATTTGCCATTGATAAGATTTACAAATTTCAAGGACATTTCAAACATGTCAGAGGAAGCCACCACTATTTTGTCACTCCAACTTTATGACAACACAGCCCCGATATTGCTGACAGATATCTGAAGAGCAAGTCACCTGTTACATCAGTGGTCTGTAGCTGACACTTTTCTGATTTTATGTGCTAGAACTTTACAATAATTTAAAATTATTTCTCTCCTCAATGGCTTTGAAGCAGATAAAGCCCTTTGTTACACAAGCCAGACAATTTTTACACTGTGGCAGCGCATCACACATCCCACATTTTTCTCTTCTGCAAGGGTTTTGCTCCCAGCAGGAACAAAACACCTATTTAATATCATCCAGGGTAAAACTCACAAATATTTTTGTGTTCAATTTACCAAGAAATGCAACGAGGTCCTAAACATTTAAAGTGAATTGCCCCACGTGTCTCTGTGTCTTGCTGAACAGTTTGCCAATTCAAAGGGATGTCAGGAAGAAGCAACATTAAACTAACAGCTGTAGGCATTGATTTTCTGAAAGATTAGGTATTGTGAGGAGAAAAAAAATAGGCTTGAGAAATTTGCTTTGACATAAGGGAAAGAGTGGTGGAGATTCATTAATCAAAGTCTATAAGAACTTTATTAATAACCTTGCCTGATAGCTATAAAGGAAAACAATGGCATTTAAAAGCATTTGGAACTTTTAGGGTACCTGCAGGAGTTGCCTTTGTTAGAAACTGTCTTCAGGCTAAGGCTCCACTAAGAGGATGGAAATTGCTGATATCAGTTTGAGGAAAATATGAGAGCAATTTGGGCAGAGATGAGTTTGCAAGAATGGAGTTGATGAAAGCACCTGAGAGCCTTCCTGAGGAGCGTTCCTGGTGACACAACTTTCCTTTTCTGGTGGCACTACAGCATCTCAGGGTACCAGAGCAGATTGTGATGTAAAAATGAAAAGAAAACAAAAGGAAAACAGCTGAAGTTCATCTCCTTTTCTTCCTTTGATGACTTGATGTAAACAACAGCTTTGGTGCATGGAGTGCAAAACAATTATTTCGATTTTTTTCAAGGTAAACCTATTAAGTTTTGTAATTACTCAATGAAATGCTGGCAGTCAAGCCTGTCTATCTCACCTGAACTAATCCTGAGAGTGAATCCAGTGTTTTGGGGAGAATGTCAGATTTTGGGGTTAAAGATTGATTCTGGTCCAATGCTTAAAGGTAACAAAATGTTATGTGGAAACCATTAGGGAAAAAGGTCATTGTGAGCTATAAAAGGATTCAGGGAGAAATTATTCCAGAGACAAATATACAATGTTGATAATTAGATTATTAGACAACTCAATTAACCAAATATTCTTTAGTAGAAGGCTTATCCTGAACTTTGGTGCATATTAAATAAAATTACTTTTGTGTTAAATAAATAAACATATAAATGAACACAGACTTTTATGACTGTTCAACCGAATAGAAAATAGATCCTTTTCCAGTTTAAATAATGCTTTTTTTTCAGCTGCATGGTCCTATTCCTTTTAAATTTTGCTTTAAATATTCCTCTTTCTCTGCAAGATTATTCTCCACAGCATTTGCACAAAGCACATTGTTTGAAAAAAACCAAATACCCACTACTTCAGTGTTTCAATCCCCCTGAATATGTGAAGATGCCATTGAAATATGACTTTTTTTTTTTTCTTGAAAGACCTTGGTGTGGAAGCACTGAATTTTCTTTACTGTGCTCCCCTCCTCAGCAGTACTCAGTGAGAGCAATCAGGCCATGTTTTCCACTCATGCTTACGTAAATCACAAATAAATCATTTGCAGCCAGCAGGCGTGACCCAGTGAGAACAGGTTCCCAGCTGTTAAGCATGGGCCTAGTCAGGAAAGATTTGTTGGATTCTGTGGTTCACTAAATGTGAGTAAAGAGCAGATTTATCTCTGCTCCTGCTTCACAGAACACGCCTGGAATTGGGGGTTTGTAAGAGGCTTTATCACTTCCCTCTTCCCCGAATGCACACAGTGAGCTGATTCCTGTGAGCAGGAGTTGTGATCCCATCAGTCCCTGGCATCCTCCTGGTGCCTGAGCATCCTTCTCCTTACCCTCACCTCACACAGCAGTGACACTTCACTGACAAACTGCTCAGCCAGGGGGACAAACAATGCATCCCCATCTCACCATTCTTTTGGGCTCCTTTCCTCGGGATTTGAGCTGAAATTCCCAACTCTGAGCACCTCCAGTCCCAGGTCCTTGGTTCCACTGCAGTTTCCCACCATTTGCTTCAGAGCTGCCTTTTCCAGCTTGGCCCAGGAACTGGCAGGGTTCAGAGAAGAGGCACATCAAAAACCACTTTATATTTCCTGATGCCTTATTTATCCTATGCATATCTATAGGTTATTCTGAATATAACATTTTACACTTTTGAAGAGCCAAGCCAGGCAAGGGTAGAGTTTGTAAATTCTCCCCACACAGTGACAGATGGATGCACATCCAACCTCGTACAGCTCGAGTGCCTGCAAACATCAAAATCAAATTTCATTTCTTCTCTATCAAATAAGACAGAGCATGCTGTATTCTTCGAGTAATCAGCGTTATTTACTTGGGCACTGATATTTCTGATCTCTTAAACTCTGCTAGCTTGGCCCTTGGGAGATTTTTCTCTGTGATTAGAGATAATGTGGTCAAAAGAACTTTTGTATCAGTGCACATTCACAGCTGCCTCTGTCTGAGCACTGATACTGGGAAATCAGATCCCTCCTGGTCTGCATCCTGAAATCTGGAGTGAAGGGAGTGTTCATAAAGCAACATGGAATTAGAGGGAACAGACCCTGCTTTCCCAGCTCTGAATTTACCAAAATTTATCTGAAATAACTCAGTACAAAAAAACATGCAATATCAAATCTCACTTGTGAAAGAAAAGATTCTCCCCAGAACCTGCTGAATCTCTCATTAATAAAGTTATAGATTTAATTAAAATAAAGCGTGATTTCTTTTGCTTTTGTATCTGACTTCCAAGGGAATAAATGCAATAGTTTGTTTGTTTTTTTTTCAAAAACATATCTTCCTAAGCTTGCATCTCCATTTAATAAAGCAGATGCATTAGGGTACCAAGGCCTTATTCAATCTAAGCATTTAAATTACTTAATGGAATGTAAAACAGGAGCAAAACTTTAAACTGATGGCCGTGGGCAGCCCTGAGCTCTCTGTGGGCAATATTCATCACTCAGAGGCGGCTGCAGGGGCTGCACAGCTGGAAGCTGATGGTGGAGTCCGAGCCTGGTGCAGAGCCCGGCTCAGAGGGTCCCGGGCAGAGCGGAGGGCTCAGCTGTGTTTGCTGTGCAAACAGCCCGGGCTGGGCTGCCTTGGGACCCCCCCAGCACCCCCAGCCACACGGGGCCTGTTCACCACCCAGAGCAGTCAGGGCTTGGCTCTGGCTTCCACCACCATCAGCCTTTCTAGAGCCTGGCTTAGCTTAAACCCCGCTTAATTAGGGCTCAGTGTCTGCCTTTAGTGTCTGTATCTGTTTGGGGTTTTATTATTAAAGATTTATATTTTCCAGGAAAAAAATAACAACTTTCTGAATGATTCTTCATATGACTAATTCTATTTTTTAAACAGATGTAGCAGCAGCAAGAATAGTGAGAGTTCAGCGTTTCTTGACTCCTGGAATCAGGAATCGTTCAAGCAAGTAAACTCAAAACAGCTGTGGTAATTGGCTGAAATTGCCACTTTTAATGACACAAATTATACCAGAGTGATGTTTAATGAAAGCTACAATTCCCAGCTTCTGTATGCAAAATTTAAAACATTCTTCTAAATTGTGTTGACCTCTCTTGTTTAATACCCTGCTAATCTTTGAAAATTGGAAACAAATGCTTCAATTAAGAGACAATTAATTGACAATTAATTCAACAATAAGCAGATGGCCAGAAAGAGCATCCTGCTATTAAATGAATCAAATGTGAGAGGGAGCATTTGACCTTTCTTGTGTAAAGCTCCCCTCCTCGAAAAAAACACTTTTCCCAAAAAAAGAAAGTGTGTGGATTTTTTTGTCTCTTACTCTGCAGAGCTATAACTTTGAAAAATGAAAATAAAAAGCTTATTTACATCAGTATTTTGGTCTAGGGGATAGGAATTGTGAATTAGGAGGGAAATAAGGAGCAATAGCATGCACAAGTGCAAGAGGATTTACAATATCTCTGGCACCCCAAGGCCTAATAGAGGAAAATAAAGCCGCCATTATCATCAGAACTGCAGATGATCTCATAAAGGGCTTGTCTACACGGGGAGGTCAGCACAGAACAAGCTCTGTTATGAATTTTAAGTGCAGTTGCAACTTTTCCTGGCTCCCTGAGCAGGAGCAGCAGTGGCTTTACCGTGGGTGAGGTTTGGTGAGCGGCAGGAGCGCTTTGAGCGTTACCCAAAAGCCGAGCGGCAGCCGGGGCGCGAAGCACGGCTCAGGCAGGGCCTGCTGCAGGGGGAGCCTGGCAGGGGCTGGGCCAGCTGCTCTGCAGGTAGGGTGGGGCTCTTTACATTCATATCTGTCCTCTTTCCCCTACAACACCCCATGCAGATCAGCCTAAGGGGTTATTGTGTCTTGGAACACACCATGGAATGGGTTGGGTTGGAGGGGATCTTACAGATCATCTCATCTTGCCCTCTGCTGTGGGCAGGGACACCTCCCATCCAACAAACCCCATCCAACCTGGCCTTGGGCACTTCCAGGGATCCAGGGGCAGCCACAGCTGCTCTGGGCACCCTGTGCCAGGGCTCCCCACCCTCACAGAGAAAACTCTCCCAGTATCCCACCTAACCCTGCTCTCAGTCAGTTTGGAGCCATTCCCCTTGTCCTGTCACTCCAGACCCTTATCCCAACTCCCTCTCCAGCTCTCCTGGAGCCCTTTTAGGCACTGGAAGAGGCTCTGAGGTCTTCCTGGGGCCTCCTCCAGGCTGAACAACGCCAGCCTTCTTTTCCTTTTCAGGGCTGCATGAGGGGAAGGCTTAAATTCCATACCAAAACTCCCTTGGCAAGTCAGGGCTTCACTGTACATATCTCAAAAACTCAAAGCCAAATTCTCAGTGAGGATATTTTCAGATAACTTCAGAAAAGGGTCCTTTCTCAGCTCCTTGCTTCTTTGAGAAAATGTCTAAAATTATAGTTTAGCTCAGAGAATCATTGCATGAGTAAATAAAAATTTATGCTAAAGTGGTAATGCAGTGCATAAAACAGAAAAAATCACTTGTCCCATGCAGAAAGAATTTTGTCTATGGATCACTAAGAAATTAATTTTATTAGCAAAAGATTAGTTATTTTGTCTCAAATAAATGACAAAATTAAATTGATGAAGGAAAAAAAGAGATAGATTTGACCAAGGAAAAAGTTCCTTTAAAAGCTACAGGTAAACCAAAGTTTCTATTCTCCAAATTTTTATTTAATCTATAGTGAAAAAAATAATATGGTTAATGATTACAACTCATAAATAAATAATTCCTGCCTTCCCTCACATGGTGCTGCAGGTGCTCTGACTGTGCTCCATTTGATGCTGTATTTTATGCAGTCTGACTATGATTTCATTGGTAATTTATACTGCAGAAACCTTGACACCTGGGTGACAGGAGCAGTAAGCTGAGCTTTCTGAGGCTTTGGCATAGGTAAAGCAGGCAGGTTAATCAAAACTTATACCTGGAGCTGGCTGCATTCTGTTAATATTCATCAGGAGCTCCTGCCCTTTATTTCTGGGGATGTCTCTTAATCCCACCATGAGAACAACCTAATCCAAAAGCCTGAGCAGCAAGACCATTAAGCAAATTCATGAATACTTTCTTCATAATACTCATCTTTCCTATGTCAACATAATAGGGATGTTTTTTTCCTTTAATATTAATAACACATTTGTACTTGAAAAAGGTGGGGGTTTTTTGTAAGTATTCCAGAAGTTAAACAACCAAATAAAAGTCTCTGTGTAAAATCAGTTGTATTCTGTGACTTGTGCTTGGTGTGCCCTGGAAAGGACTTCCTGAACTGGTGAGATTCTGGGTAAAAGTTTGCATCCTTTAGACAAGAAATGTGCAGAGAGAAATAATTAAACTGGCTTCCTCCAGGTAATTCATGGGGAGTGGAAGTTATCAATGGAATTGGAAATACACTTTAATATTTTTTCAGGAAACAAGCCAGAAAGAGGAGAGGAAAAACAGTAATTTCGAGGCAAATAAAGCCAGATTACTCAAATATTTTGTTACTGCCCCAGTTCTGAGAAGGAACCAGACAGAAATGTGATGACACAGAGAGGTGGCTCCTGCTGGAGCCTCCAGGAGTGGCACTGAATTGTTGAGCCTAGAACTGGGAGCCATAAATAAATCCAGGAGTTTATCAGCACCAATGTTCTTTTATTTAGGATAAACTTCCCAGCCAGACCTCTCAAATCTTAAATGTTAATGATTTTACCACAGCATGTCTTTGATTCCTCTTCAGTTTCCTCCTGCTCCTGCTTAGTACATGAGACTGGGAGATCATAAAGGACTTGAAACTGTGAAATAATAATGACATATTGTAAATAAATGTATGATGTCCAGAGCCAAAAAGGAATACTGTTTTTTCTCATATAAAGACTTTTTATACTCAAATAGTGACTTTTTTTTTAACCTGTCTCAGTTGTTTTCATTGTCAAGAAGAGAGGTCTTGTTACTGATTGCTGGATTATCTTGCTTTTTGCAGGGATTTAGTTAAACTTCCTGAGTTAGTGAACTCTAAAAACCACTTTAAAATTATAGCACTGGTTCAAGTTTCCTTCTTTAATTAAACTTTAAACAATTCCCAGCCATTTTGTGCCTGGCTCCTCCCTTGGAATATCTCAATCCATTCCCAGTTGTCATGCTCAGTCTGCACACTCATTATCAGATGCCAGATTGGTGGCAAAAGAAACATCAAAAACCCCAAAACAAAAAAACCAAACCAAACCAAACCAAACCAAAAAAAAAAAAAAAGAAAAAAAGAAAACAAAGAAGAAGATACTGAATGTGGTTTAGGAAAATTCATACATAAATATGTGTCAAGTTTTTCTTCGCAGATCATTGGTATTTTAAAATATTTTAAATTGTCTTTTGATATCAAAAAAGGAAATATATTTTCAAATGAGTAATTTTATTATAACTTAACATTTGTTTTAAGCTTGAAATAAGGAAAAGGAGGTATTTTAACTTTTTTTCATGTTCATCTTTCATAATACCTTTTTAAGCTTTATACTGTAACAGAGGAGTTTAAAAAGTGAAAAGCAAACAAAAAGAACAAAACAAAACAAAAAAAACTCCAAACAAATGTATTAAAAACATGAAAGTAAAATGTTTAGGTTAATATAAACTAAATGTTCTTGGGATATTTATTACTTTTCATTTGCATACCAAAAGGAGATTAGAAAAAAGTAAAAAATAAAGAGTTCATCTAGAAAGAACAACTTCCACTGATAGCCAAGTTGTATAATGTTAATTTTAGTAAATATTTTTTTCAAAATAAATCATCTCATTTTCTGAAAATTATGAAAAGAGCTTTTGTTCTGAGTGCTATAATTTTGTCTACTATTGCTAAGATTAGATGTCCTTTGATTTTCTGAAAATTATTTGTCAATTGTTTAATTCCTGTAGTAATCAAGATAATTAGAAAAAATGGTGAGTTATTAGTTCCACACTAAAATTTCTAAATGTCTGGCAAAGCAGCTGTCATAATCATTAATATAGCTTATATTTGTAAATATTCATTGTTATATTAGTATTGGAATAATCCAGGGATCTTCCAAATGATCAGAAGATACCTGAAAAGAACCCTTGTCAATGTTTTAACAGAGTGCAAAGAGAACCTGTGTAATTCTATTCTTAGCCCTTGGTTCCAGGCTCAGTTTTATTGTCTAACAACACCAAAACTGAGGCTTGGACTAACACAATCCCCATCCCTCTGCAGCAATGATAATGTGAATAAATCGATGGCTCAACACTGCACTGAGACCCAACAGTCAGACACATTAAATATCTACACTGACAAATTCAAATATGGGTGATTTCCTTTGTCAGTGAAGGTATTTGAAATGATGAAATGCATAAATAGGAGTGTCTTTACTGTTTAACCTTTAAGAAATCTAGAGGTGACTTGTTTCTCTAGAGTTGTGTGAGTTCCTGTAAAGCCAGTACATTCCAAGATGTGGGACCAGAGCCCTAAATGGATCCATGTTCAGTGAAGGGTTGTATTTAGTTTTGGACATTTAAAAAAAAAAAAAAAAGGCAAAAAGAAACAAATTAAACAAATTAACAGTACTTTTAGTCTTTTGCCCTCAGTTTTCTTCATTGCTGCTGGAAAATCTGGGGGTTTTTGTAGCCCTTCATCAAGCCTTGGCAGCTTATCTGCAGCTCCAAGGCAGGATACAGGTTTGCAGGGTATTAACTCTGTGTCATCTTCACTCGAGACCAAAAAAGCACTCAGTCAGCTCCTGAAAGACACAGCAGACCTGGCAGTTTATTGCAAATCCTGTGCACTGCTCAGCAGCCCCAGGCAGCAGGTACACCCCTGCAGCTCCATTCAGGGCTGCACAGAGGATAATGCTCCCTTTAGATCCAGCTCTGTTCTTCACTAATCTCCTGTCAGCCAAATTCTCCTTGCTCTTCTCCACTTCTCACCGTGTTTCATTTTGGAAATCCTTAATTAGCCACCGAGGCAGGTTAAAGAAAAAAAAAGTGACACAACTGATGAGTCAGCATTTCAGCTAACAATTGCCAAAGTTTTTGTTGTTTTTTTCTTTTTTAAGCCCCAAACTCAAGTGTCTGGCTCTGCAGCTCACTTTCTGGGGCTTTGAAATGCAAATCAGTAAGTCCAGCAGACTGAAACTCAATCTGAATTACTCAGAAGTGTCAGAACAACAAAGGCTGTGAAAGTGCAGTGCCCTATTTAACAAACCTTCGTGAAGAGATCATGGTGGAAAGTGTGGAGTTTGTCACCTGGAAGTCTTTAAAAAGTTGTCTGCCAAATCATCACAACTGCCAGACCTTTCTGAGCAAGGCTTAGATAACACAGATATAAAAGTTCATCCAGTTCTCCAAAGACCCTCCTCACACTTTTAGATAATGTGATTGAGGAGTGGTGGTGCAAAGGGTGATGAGCATGACAGGTTAAGGGCCAAGTCCTCAAAACCCAGCTTTATTCAGCCATGATTTCTGCAGCTCACATTCTGCCCCAGTGATGCACAAGAAGTGTCCTTAGTCCCAGTAAGTTCCACCTCTGCAAGGAGAGATGAGGAAATGTGTGAGAATCCCCTTGTCTGGAGGCTTCCCTGACAGTCTGCTTCCTCCCATGCAATAATTAGCAGGAATTAATTTACCATAACTATTTGTTCCTGTAGAATTTTGGAGAAGCACGGGCCTTCAAAGCCCACACCAGAAACATCCCACGCAGTCATTAACTGTGTGATTCACCAGATTTAAATGCTGTACAAAAATATCCATGTGGACACCCATTTCCAGATATGTGACACCCAATTTCCTCCTTTTCCAGAGCACAAATTTAAATATACCCACGAAATCCCCTCATTTGCCATGTGGTTGCCTTATTCCCTCACAGATATGGGGCTGTGTCCTGTTTTCCCAGTTCATTCTTCCCTCTCCAGCTCTCACACTCAGCACAGTGGCCTGAACCTTCCTGTGAGTGTCAGCTACAAATAAAGCACCTCACAGGAGAGACACCTCTCCTCAGGTGAAGAGAATAAAGATGTAGAAAAGGTGCACTGGAGACTGCTTAAAATTTACTCAGCATTATGCCAGTAAATTTCCAAAGCCATGTAGCCCAGACTGTGCTAGGAAGGTTTTGAGAGCAGACATCAAGGTCCATCTCAAGGAGGATGCTCTGCAATGTGACTGGAAAGGTTTGTTGGCCTCCCAACCCACAGAATGCTTCTGGAGAGTGTGGGTTCAGTGTGGCAGTCTCTGCCATCAGGGCTGTGGGTGGCAGCTGCCAATCCAACTTGGGCAAAGAGTGGTTTGCCACTGGATTCCCATGTGGAGTCACTCCAGGGAATGGATGCAACCACGAGACCTACAGCAGCTCCCTGCACAGCTCAGTTCATTTCCCACCAGGCTCTTCTGCCTTGCAGCCCACAGATCAGTAAAGGCTGTTGAGTTTCTCACCTAATTATACCCATTTGGGATCTCTGAACACGGGAGTTTTCCTGCTAACACAGCCAGGAACCGATTTTCAGATGAAGAGACAACTCCCTGCTTTATGTGAGGTGAAGCCTTAGGTCAGCATTTCTCTGCTACAAAACACAGATGAGCTCAGCAAAGGTCTTTTAAGCAAACAGACCTTCTTAGACCTAATTTCAGCCACCAGTGGAGAGTTTGTGCCATCATTCTTTCTCACCAGTCACTGCCTGTGAGCTCAGCCATTTTGTCTCCCCAATAAGTTACTTCAGATTAGCGCTGTCAAAAATATAAATAACTCTTTATTTCGACCCGTTGCCATTCCTCCAATGGGTGCAGAGCTGGAGCATCCTGCTGGAATAGCAGACAGAAATTCATCCCCTTGTTTGAGCCTGAACACCTGTGCACCATCTCACTGGCATGAGATGGGTATTTGGCAATTTATAACTAATGCCTGTGTGCTCTATGGCTGCCTGTTTACCCCCAGCTTCAGTTTGGCATCTCTCATCTATTTAAAGGAAAAAAAACAACCAACAACAAAACAAAACAAATTATAGGGATAATGAAAGACTGTGCCATGAGATACCTGCCCAGAACAGAGCGATTAATTCAAATTAGCATAGGGACTTCAGTGGGCCACGGGGACACAATGATTTATGTGGAAGATACTTCATGCTAGAATAACAAAGGAGACTTACTCACTTCCATATATTACAGCAATTAAAGAGGGGGGAAAAAAAGAAAGAAGGGTGTGCAATATTTCCGTGGAGGTTAAGCTAAAGATACGTCTCTATCAATCCTTAGTGCCCATGGTTTCAGCCCAAAATTCACCCTCAGTGCTTCCTAAATCTTTCCAGTGCTCACTCCTGCTCCATCCCTGCAGACACAAGCCAGTCTCCCCTCTGCCCAGAAGGTTTCACATGGCTCTGTGACACCTTTTCAGAGGAAAGTAAAACAAGTGTGGAGAAAGAGCAAACAAACAGAAGCTGCCACATACGTGTTCTGGAAGAGCTTATTCCTGTGTGGGAAGTGCTACTGTGTGCTAAGGGACTTTTATATCTGTGTGAGTGCAATGCCCTGGGATTGTGCCAGCACTGCCAAAGATGGAGATTTTCACAGCACTGCTTAATCTGACTATGGAAACCTTGTGCAGGCTGAAATTAGATTTAATTTACATTAACACTGCTCATTGCTCACAGTGGAAGTTGTACTTGGTCAGAAGGAGACCTTCGTGTGTCACACAGGGGTACTGTGACCTAAGGTCTAAGCCTGCTTGGTATCCACAAGATGGACAAATGTTCCATGAAAACTTTTGCCTGCCTTGTATCTCAGAAAATAAATGTAAATCAGAAAAAAATTGAAGTACCACGTGCAATTTGTTCTTTTTTTAACCATGCATTTTTAATGAACATGAAAATGACCTGACTAAAACCTAGAAATTTATATTAATAAGGATCAATCAGTAAATAAAAGCATCCAAATGCAATGTTGTCCTCTATGGCCAAAGACAATACCTTGTATTTGCCTTAGCACAGTGAAGTCACTGAACTGATAAATAAATAACAACCAGAACCAAGACTACTGTCAATGTGATGTGCCAAAGAAAACAACACACTACATTTACCAGGAACAAAGGCAGAGAACAATACCTGGCATAACACAGTTTGCAAAATAAAGCTTAACTATGCTCTGAAGTAATTAGCAAGTACATGAAGCTCGTACACAGAGAAAAAGGGACTTCTCCTGTTCTGCATCTCACTGTCAGGCGTGGATCAGGAGTGAGAACCTGTTTGACAGTGACAAGGCACAGCAGAAAGCGTGGCACTGCAGGCTGGCAGGATTTCATCAACCACAGCTCCTTCAGAAGGGCAAATTAGCTGCTCTTGTTCTTCTTTCTGCCCCTCCTAAAATATGCTGTCTGCGTCCAAATAGAGACACGGGGACACAAGACAGCTGGGCTGTCAGGGATGCTGCTAACCCAGATCTGTCAAGGTGAACATGTGAGAGACTCCAGTTTTCCAAAGGCTGGGTGGAGGAGGAAGAGTCTGTGCTGTCCGTGCTACGATGCTGCCGCCAGGGAGCCGGGAAGATTTGGCAACGCTCACCGGTGTCTGAACACAACTCACTCAACTCTTTGTGCCTTGTGAGGATGCTGCCTGCAGGTTCCCACGTGGAGGGGCTGCTGGTAAGGTGAGGATTGGGACAAAAATCATGGCTTGCTTTGTAGAGCCAGGATTGTCCCATACCCTGCAGGTTTTCTTTGGCTGGGACTCGGGTACCCACAGCACCACTGTGGTGAAAGGATTAGACTCTCTGGACAGAAAAGTTTGCAAACCCAGGAGCATTTGGTCTGGTTTTAATTTTTCTGTAGCAGAAGATCCTTTAAGGCCATGTCCTACAGGCATTGGCATCCTTTGGGGTGAAACATTAAAATAAGGAATCCTTCCTGTTCCATTTAAGAGCTGGTGGCACTTTGCTTACAAGCTTGAGTTCACCACAAACTTCCTGGCTTCTCCCAGAGATAAACTTTAAATTTTAACACTGTTTTCTAAAGGTTCTCATTGAAGTTCAAGTTTCTCACATTTTTCTATGATTCATGGGCAGGCAGAATCACCACTGTAGAAAAGAGAAAAATGTTGTTGAAATAAGACTTAGAGAGCATCCCATGAAGAAGAGGCTACACTGCTAAGTGATGTCCTGACAGCACGCTCAGCAGATACCTTTTCCAGAGAAATCTGGTCAATATTAGGATGAGTTAAGAGAATACTTAGAGAAAGCAATAGGTGTTTTCAAAATGGATGGGCCATTAGCAGCAGATAATTGAATACCTATGGTTAAAAAGTGCCATTGAGTTCAATAGGAGCTGCACATAGATCTGAATCCAACACAGGCTTTTGACAGACACCGGATAAGGTGATGGGGAAGCAGAACATTTCTGAACAACAGGGGGAAAAAAGCTTTAGGTTACAACAAAAATTGGTGGGAAAAAGGAAACAAACAAACAAACCACAAATTGAAGCTAAAATATTTTTATCATGGCCAGACTTTTTCCAAAACAATGAAAAGCTTGGGTGGAAATTTGTGACTCACTCCTTTTGGTGCTGCTTCATAAAGAGAGTCTTCTTTCCCTCAGATCTGGTCTGGGGAAAAACAAAGTACTGGAATGTCTCACCAGCTGTAGTCCTTTGCCTTCTATCATTTATGATGAGGAAAAGTTGTATACATATTTCTGTTACTCACTCACAGAGAGTTTGGATTCAAATTCAGTGCTCCTTGGGTCACTGAATGTCACTCCCATACAAAGAACAAGAAAACTGCTCCTACATCAAGATATTCCTGCTTTCTCAAGAGCTTTGACATCCTCCACACCAGTAAATGAGGTCTGTCAAGGGTTTTATACAATTTAATAATCTCCCCTAGGGGAATGATGGAATTCTCATGACAACCTACATAAAAAGGTTTTTTGGAACACCCACAGGAAGATAACTGTTCTGGCTGTTTTCAAATCCAGCAAGTGCTGCAGATCCTCCTTTGCTGCCTTGACATCACCTTATGGGCTGGGAGCACTCTCCAGGTGCAGTCTCCTGGCACTAATTATCCCCCCAGCTGTAATGAAGCAGCACAGTGATGCATCACAGGCACCACAAGACTTAGACGAGCTTCTCATTGATTATAGGGAAGCAGTCAGTCTGCAGTGTCTGTGCTTGTAGGGTCACAGCAATGGATAAAGCCAAAAACAATATTTCACAGTCTTCCTTCATGCTGTGGGCCTTGAATTCCCTGAGAAGGAGGTCCCAGAGCTGACCTGAGCCCTTTGGCTCGTTCTCTTTGACCTACACCACACCTGTTACCTCTTTTACATTGCTAAATACCCAACATCTTCTCATCCTAGTTATTTTTCTTTGGCTTCAGCCATCATATATTTGATTATCTCCTTACTTAACTGAAAAAGGCATTCTAAATATTCCTGTTGCTTTGCTTTGGCATTAATTAAGCCCTGTTTTCATCTTTAATTTGGATTCTGGCTGCACATTTGCAAAGATGATTTGCTGGGAATGCATGTAGCATCATTTGTCAGCAGCTGCCCTCCAAAACTGCCTCCTGAAGAAGCTCCTGTGCCACACAAAAAGTCTGCAAAGTTCAAAGGGACTGTACAGAACTTACAAGAATTTCTCCTAAATTAAACTTTCATATTTATATTAAGCATTTGAAACAGGAGGTGATTTTATTCAGCCTCAATATTATTTTCCTGTACCTTTTGTTGGTCTGCAAAGGTATTTCTTTGCTGCTTCCCAATATTTCTCCTGTATTTCTATAAATCTGTCGATTACAGTTGTAAAATACAGATTAGCTCTCAATTTTCTTGAAGACAGTGTTAGGACTTAATCTATAACATCTAATCCCAATACATTTGAAGAAGACAGAAGTGAGGATTTCAGAGACATAAAGTATACTAATGTCTGTGTTATGTGATACTTCACAGACTTTTTTCCCAAAATAAAAATGATTAATTTAATCAAACCTTGGATTTTGAATCCCCAGTCACTGACAGATGGATATAAAATGACATTATTCCACTGACATCAATGTAGGGAAAAAAAAGGCTTTCTATCTCCTAGCTTTGGTTGTACTTGACCCATTTTGTTTTAAATAACTACCTTCAAGAGCTAAAATAATCATAGATTCACTCTGACGTTCTGATGCATCAGAAGCCTGACTTTTTTTTCCCAATCCCACAGGTTATGTATGTGGCCCAGAAGAAGGGGAGTAATCTACCCCAGTAATCTTAAACACAAATATTTTGAGGCAATTCCAGAACAATATATTGGTCTCCCAAGGTGGTTTACAGTCACAGTTCTGTTTACAGATTATTCCTTTGTAATAGCTAAATATTTTTCTGGTACTGAAGATGGAAGAGGTTATATTTATCACTTGAGAGATGTCGAATATAAAATTGCAGCTTTGTGTGAGGTCTACCAGCACCAAAAATTCCCTTTAGCCTAATAAATATCTGTGGAAGGCTCCATTCGTATCAGGAATTAAATAGAGAATGAGGAACATGACCACTTGAAAATAATTTGTGTCTCTCCCCCAGCTTCTACTTAGTCTTAGTCTTTTCCTAAGAAATAATTAGCTATTGTGAAAAATGCTCACAGAAGTTCTGCACACTGAAAGAAAAAGAAGAAGAAGAAAATAATGGATTTTTATCCTTGCAGCCGACAGGGAAGAAATTCCTGTGAGCCATTAGGTTTTGCAGAATTGGGAATACCTTGTGCAAGGGTGATGGTGCCAGTGATGCTGCTGATCCTTTTGGGAACAGTGACCTTTGAAAGAGCAGCAGCACCCAAAAACACTCATCTGCAAAGGCAGAGGAGGGACACACAGAGTCCACAAGCACCTGGAATTTGTTGTTTAGAAAGTAGCCCATAAATATGAAAACCCAGCTCACGGAGCACTGGCAGCTCTCTGGCAGGCACTGTCACCAGGAGCTGTGCCCTTCCACTACAGAGCATATATATTTTTATATATTTATAATTTTTCTTCCAGTCCATCAGAATTTGTGCTTGTGCTCTGTGAATCCATCAGCCAGCTCTGAAGGCAGAACAATAGCTGGTCAAGGACAGAGCATACAATGTCTTTTCACAAGGGGCAAAGGCAATCAAGAGATTTCACACATATTTGTGCTGCCTGAGAAACATCCTTAATGTGTGGGGACACAGACAAGGGTAAGAGCAAGAAAGATAAATTATCTTGCTCCTAGCTACAGTCAGCCTGTGGATAGAAGCAGATTGACACAGTTGAGTACAAGCAGCACGAGCCAGAGACTGTAAATACCTGTTAGAGTGCAAGCTGAGCTGAGCAAGGAAAAATGTCTCTCTCCTTCCTCCTAACCCTTCTGCTCGTCTTTATCTGTCTCTCCTGGTAATTTTATCATCCTTCTCAGAGAGCAGAGAGGGGATGGAAAGGGTAAGTGGCATTTCTAACCCCAACACTGGATATTAAGGGTGAGGTATTTTAAATCTGCAAGATGGATTTAAGAGTCATCAGCCTTCAGAGACAAGCTCTTAGATTAGCAGCTCTAAAAACTCTTCGGGAATTACAGCAAGCAACCCATACAAAGCCTCCCAGTAATCCCATTTTTGCAAATGTGCAAAAATGGATTGAGGAGGCTGAGAAACATTCAGCCCTCAGAAACCCTGTAGCTTAAGTGGCTACTGCTGCAGACTGGCTAATTGCACTGCCAGGTGTGGATCCAACAGAAAGATTTAAACCTGAAAAGAAAACCATGAGAAAATTATGAAAATTTCTTTGAAATATTCCTATTTGCCCTCCTCCTAAGTCCTTCTTTGTGCTGCATATGTTGTGAAACTGCCTCTGCTTGGTGATGGCTGAGGCTTGTACAGAGAATGCGACACACTGGGACAACATCTCACTTGCTGGATTCATGTCTGGCACTGCACCATCACTCCTGAGCAGACTGAGATAGCAGGGACTGAGCAGATACAGCCAAGGAAATCAGGGCCAACCTCAGGCTGTCCTGGTGTCCTCAGCACAAGAGTGTGGCACAAGCTTGTGTTGTGGACCTGCCCTAGGACAAAGCTCACGGTGCTGCTTTCACAGGATGGTCCCAGCTCATCACCCCTTTATGGAGCACAGAGAGCTCTGGGATTGCCTTGTAGAAAACCAGGACTAGCAAAAGGTCACTAAGAAGTTGACAGTGCTGCTGTGGCCGGGACCTGGCTTTTCCCACCATTCAAACTACAGAATGGGAGTCTCTTTTACTCCATCCCATGCTGGGTGTGCAGGTTTCCCTTCATGGAAATGAGCTCAAGGGGAGGAGAGCAGCTGAGTGTCTAAACCTTGTCCTGTCATTTACAGGGCACAAGCAGGGCATGGCAAGCTGGAAATATTTCCACTAATTTATAGGTTAACTAGAGGCATGCTCAGCTATGGCTGTACCTAAGCTAATTATGGCCTGCACCTGGGAGCATCCCAGAGAATCGTTCAACAGAGCCCAGGCTCCACATCAGCTGTGGTCCACAGCTCACTGCAAACGTGTGTAATGGACAGGAAAAGTGGCAGTCTTGCTGGTCACTTTTTCTGCTGACATTCCTGCACTGGAAAAGATGTGGGAGAGCTCTTTGTACTGAGGAGCTGATATCCTGAAATCCACAAGCAGCACGGTGATCATCTGGACACACGGCCATATGGCAGGTCAGGCGTGCCAGGAGAAGCTCCTGGGAGAGGAGTTTCCACCTTCAGAATATTACTGCTAATCACTGTCCTCCAGATTGCAACAGACAAGACACAGAGAGCCCCATCAGCCTCACAGAGAGGTTTATAAAAGGACTAACATGTTCTGTACATAGGAAATTCAGTGTAATATTGAAATATGAATAAAATAGAATACATTGGAATAATATTATCAATGTATCTTGAAATGTGGCAGTAATGCTGTTTGATGGTCTCCAGTTGAATATTCTTATTTTGTTTCACTTCAATGCCTGCATTTTGTTTTCTTACTTTGATTTGGAACTCATTTCAAGTACAAGGAATTTACTACAAAAACAGGGAAAAAAGAAGTTGCTCATCGGTCAAAGGCAAACACTTTGCATTTAACATGGAAACACAGCTCCTCACAACAGCATGGATCCTGATCAAAAGAGAAATTTCTCTCTCTTTTTTTAAATCAAATATTAGTGATTGCTGTAAGGATCACTGCAAACACCAGCTCCATGAGTGCTGGAGGAGCCCGTTGAACGCAGGATCTGAGCAACCATGCTAATAATCCTAAATTAGACTAGAGTTTACTGAATATTAAGATTGCTGAATATTAAACAAGAAACTTGTAAATTCCAACACAGCTGATCATCCTCTAGACGAGCTAGTGAATAAAATGATCCCTGAAGTGCTCAAATTCATGTACTGTTGAATCACATTTTTCATCTCTGATTGAAGAGCAGAATGACTCTATGTTATCTTAGCTTTATCTCCATGGAGAGCTAAAGACAGCTACTGTCATCTTGTACACCAGGTCTGCCACTCTTGGGACACCTTGCATTGGGAGCCTAAGAGTATTCAATTTTTAAGTAAAGAGACAAGCTGTGAAAAAAAATCTTACTAAAAAAATGGAAATAAGAAATTAATTGCTCAAGTTGCAAGTCAGAGGAAAAGGCACACTTCTCTGCTGTTTAATTTTCAGAGAGAAGGAAAACAGAAGAAAAAATCACAACCAAATGCAACATTTCATCATTAAACCCACAATTAAATCAAAACATCAGAAATAATGTCTGCTTGCTGTAATTAAAACTCAAGGCACAGGAGTGAGTGCCTTCAAGGCAGCCCTCATTGCTTGCTGGAACCCATATGTTTGCTTAGGTACCAGGCTGAGAACTGCTTCAGAAATGCTGGCAGACATATTCAGCTGATACATTGGTGGACTAAGTGTAAAACAGCAACAAAATCATTGTGAAAACAGAGAGGTTAATGACATTTTTTTGCTTATATATTCAAATATAGACACATAATTTCCATTATTACAGTGAATGTGACCTGGAGTCGAGGCCCATAAACAGATAAAAGGGAAGCTGTGCTGTACCTGGAAACTCCTCACCCCACCCTTCCTCTTCTTTTGTTGCTCCTCTGAGCCCCAGTTCCCTTTAAGGCTCTGAGTGATGATTGCACCAACCCGGGTCTCACTGCCCAAAAACGAGCCCTGGGGATTGCCCCAGCCCCAGGGACATGGCTCAGCCCAGCTGCAGAAGGCTCCTCAGACATCTTTTGTTTGGGTAATGTCCCAAAATACCTGTGCTTTACCCAAACCTGATACTGAGTGAGCCCACAAGCAAAAGGATTGGACCAGTGAGAACTTAATTTTTTGTGCTGGAGGAAGTGTGTCAAAACCAATGCCTTTTCTATTAAAAATTAATTGTTTTAAACAGTATGTGACGCTAAAGCTTAAATTTGCAGCTCACTCTTCTAAGGTGCTGATCTGTATGGCTTTAATCCCCAGAGGCATTAGTGCAGGTACTTAAAGTTTGTAAGTGTGTAGTCTTATTGATGTAAGCACTTGGTTAAAAGGGGCCAGATTACAAAGCTCCTTTGAGAATCTCGCCCTGAGCAGTGAAAAGAAGCAGTTCAGGCCAGAGATATCAGAGTGGGCTAGAGCCCACATGTGTTATTTGCATTTGGAATGAAAGCATTTTAATAATTTAATCACTTTTGAAAAGCATTGTGTAGAGACGATCCCGTCATATTGAGGAACTAAGTCCTCTTAAATTCTAATTCTTACCCTTCTGCTTATTCACAAAATAGCTTTAAGGAATATCTTGCCATGCCTCAGCTTTTCCATCCCTACAATACTTACCTCAAAGGGCCATTGTGCCTGTCATTAAATAATGCTGGTAAAGCACTCTGAAGATCTGCACTGGTATAAATATTCCACGAGAAATTATTGCTGTAGCATTAGTACCATATGAAGTTTGATATAAATCCATGAACTATACCTTTGGTTACAATTCTTTAAACACTATCTCCAACATAAAGATATTAAGTGAAAGAAATAGTTGACTACTTTAGAACATGGTTCTCTAAAACCTTTATTCTCACAGCTATATTATATTCAAATGTCAGAATATATCCAAACCTCTATTTTTATTTTAAGCTTGGCTGATTTATTGATGGCTGTGCTTAATTTTTAAAACATTTTCTCCTTTAGAAATTAGTCTTCTGTCAACCTCTCTAATGTACACAATCTGGAGTCATAGCATTCATCTTAAGCAGCTTAGCATTAATGTTTAATTCTGCAGCCCTTACCCTGGCTGTGCAGCAGAGTTTGATAGTTTATGTCTTTTGCAATCAGTAGTTAACATATATTCCTGTGTTCCTGACTGTACTGATAGTAAACTGCCATTCTCTCACACTCTATTTTCCCTGGGTTTTCCCCTTAATTTCTACCTGGATTAAGACACTTGATTTTTCATTAACAGGTAATTTTGAAAGCCAGCAATTGAAATGCTGAAGGACACAGGGTCTCTGGCCCTTCTTTGAATGCTGGAGTTCTCGAGAGGTTTCTGAATCAGATGCTCTGGGCACCTGTGGACACTGCTTATTTGCTTCTGTGGGGCATGGAATGGTTTGGGTTAGGAGGGACCTTAAAACCAGTTCCAACCCCCTGCCATGGGCAGGGACACCTTGCACTAGACCAGGTTGTTTCAAACCCCATCCAGCCTGGCCTTGGGCTGTCCCTTTGTCACCAAGGGCTTCAGGCACACCAGTCCTGGAGTCACCAGCTCCTGTCCCACAGAACAGGCCTTCACACAAGGACTGTCCTTGTTTCCACAAGCAGAAACCATGCTTTGAGCCTCTCTCACACTTGCACTGACACACAGTCCCCAGGGGAATTTAGGCTGGGCTTAAGTGCACTGCTTTTCTTCATTTTTCATATTTCTGCCTACAACTCTACACATTAAACACCTACACTTCTTATACACCCCAGGGGGTGCTGTCTGCCAGAATCCACACTCAGCAGCCCACTTTTCAGAGGAGAGATTTAAGGCTGCTACTCTGAAGTACATGGAGAGTGTGTGCTTAACATTAGTCCATGCTTATCTTCTATTAAACCTAATAGGACTCGGCACTTGTTTAATGTTAATTATACCCTTTTGTGGTTTATGGATTGGGGCCTGGATTACTTATTTGATTACAATTAGGCCTGTGATTGCATGTTCACTGAGCTGAGACCATTCAGCAACGAGCCTGAGTGCTTGTCTACTCCCTACCTGCCCTCCTTTGGAGCAACAGAAGTTGCTCCACTGGCAGTGCTGAGAGGGTTCTCAGCCCTGTGCTAATGATGGATTAAAAAATAAAAATATTCCTTTTCTCAGTGCCTCATGACAGTGAGCAGATAGAGCTGTCCCAATGAGAGGGTGAGCAAACCCTCCCCAAAATACAATCTTTAATACATGAATATACACGTGCATTTCTCCCATCCAGAGAAGCTGTAAACAAGATGAACTCTTCTAACCTCAGTCAAAACTGTCAAACTGAAAACCAGAGAACAAATGCTCTGGGGAGAAGGAAGAGGTAGAGCAACCTTTAGCAGCAAAATCTCACCCCTTCCAGTGTGAAAAGCAAAAACTCAAGGGAAGAAATTCCTGTCCTGTTAAACATTAACAGGCTTAGAGCTCAGTGTGACTGCAGCAATTTAAGAGTGCCCTTGCAGAGTCAAACCCCACCGTCAGCTGGAAACAATATTAATTATAGTGGTACAAAATGATGCACTTAAAATTCATTTTGGGGAGGGCAATGCTTACAAAGTTTTTTAAATAGTTCATTTCCTCATGCAAAGTGTCTTCTCCAGACAAAACACATTAAGAAAAACTGATATCCTCATCAGAATGGTCTTGTGGTTAAGGTAACAGATTGGGAGTCATTCCTGAGGTCTGTGTCCTTTTTGTGTCTTATCTTTGAGAGACAGATTGTGAACCAGTTATTCTCATTGATGAGTAGCACTTGCACTAGTTGCCCCATACAAAATAATGATACAGCTCATGCAGGCACTCATCCATCACTGCAAAAAAGACATTCTCAATGTAACCTTTAGGTTGAAAGAGATGTTCAGGGAAGTCACCATCTCCTCCTGCATTTAGCACAAAGGTCTCCCTGCAGCTGGCATGTCAAAGGAGCTGCAATATAGGTAAAGACAGCCTCAAGAGTAGCCAGAAAATATCTTTCTAAAATATTTAAGTAAAGGCTATTACAGGCAAAATATTAAAATAGTTTCCACTGTAAAATCATTGTCATCCACATCCCTACATCTCAATGATCTTAAAGGTCTTTTCCAACTTAAACTGTTCTATTATTTTGTTTGAGGCCTCAAGGACAAATTTGAAGCTAAAGCATAAAAGAAAAGGATTAGTTAAATACTGATTCATACACAAAAGCTCAGTTCTTTTTTTTTCCATAAATGGCAATCATTCAAACTATCAATCATCTGGAGAGGAAGAATCAGCAGGCAATCTAATTCAAGGAATTAGATTGTAATGCCTGATGTAGATCTACCAGTTAATTTAAATAATGAGTCACCTGGTAGGCAATCAAATCTAGGTCAGGACATTTAGCAGGCTGAAAATAATGAGTCTAACAGCAACAGAGCTAACAAAACAATCCAGATAATAATGACAGCACAGAATGACAGTCCTAACGTAATCAGACAGTGTGCACAAACTGTAAATAGACAGAGTAAAGAGAGTGAACTTGTGTAGGGAGGCAAAACATATTCTCCAATGAAACTATTATAGAAGAATTATGTTTGGTTAAAAGGAAGCATAGTGACAATCACAGTGAGGACATGCAATATTTATGTGCTTTGACTGCCTCTACTATATCAGTGAAAGCCTTCTTTCCCAGCTTTTTTGTTTGTTTTGCTTTGCATGTAAAGCAAACAGTGCTAAATTTGATTGTTGTTGGGTTTAGGAAGTGAGGCAGGAAAAAAAAACAACAGCATTTTCCTATTCTCTTTTCCTGACTTTTCCTTGAAATAATTTTTGATCTTGATTTTAGAAATCACTTCTCTGTTCAAGAAAATAAGACTGGGGGAGAAAGAAAATAAATGTTCAAAAGCAGCTCCCCCTGCAGTCTCCTCTGCCCTGATGCCCACGTGGGTCAGGATATTGGAGACACAGCTAAGAGTCACATTTAGCAGGGACAGGGAATTTCATACCAGCACCTTCCACAAACCCCTCACTGACAGGTGTCATGGAGCCCTGCACCTTGAGCAGCCCAGGGGCTCTCTCCATGCACAGGCACCTCAGCTCCTGAAGAGCACAGGCAGGAGATTTGGGGTTAGGGTTAGGGTTAGGGTTAGGGTTGGGGATTTGAGTGGGAAACATTAGATGTCAGCAGCCCTCCTTGCTCTCCAAAGGGTGCTGCCCCTTTGAGAAGAGTTTTAACTTATCCAAATGCAAGTTCCCAAATTATGGGATTTTTATCTCAATTAAGTCCTGCCCGTGTCCAGCTGCCACTAAATGTTTTCTTGCCAGACCCTCCTTCCCCAGTGCCCTGCTCCAGAAATTTTAGAATTATAGAATCATTGAGATTGGAAAAATCCTCTAAAAGTCCTCTAGGATCATCAAGTCCCCATTAACCCAGCACTGCCAAGCCCACCTCTAACCCATATCCCCAAATGCCTTGTAATACACCTCTTTTAAAACCCTCCAGGGATCAGTGTTTGGAGGGGTTTTTGTAGGTTTTTTGGGTTCTTTCTGTGTTAAGATTAGCTCTGTGTTCCCAATGACACTACCAAGTTTTTCAGACAAATCGTGGAATGGCAACAGATTTACCTATTGAGATGAATTTTATAATCCATTACTCATAGGATGCTCCAGGCAACTGGCTCTCTGCTGGCTTGTCACTAATGCTGGGCTGTTGGGTTTATTCAGCTTAAACTAATCGGGGAGCATATAGGAGATGACTATCAAATAAATATTCTTCCACTTCAGCATCCCATTATGCCTTCAAACTTGGCATCTCATTATGCCTTAAAATGAATGATGGCACTACTTACCATAACTCCAGGTAGCTAGCTAATGTTGAACAGCCAATTTTTTTCCCCTTTTGTGAGCTGATTATTTAGTTTATAATTACAATTTCAGTTTTAAAAGCATTGTTGAGTTCCATTGACAGACTTTAAAAAGTGTAGGGCTTTGTAGCTCAGCTTTATGTTTCCAAGCATGTCACGGACTCCTTCAAGGGAATCTGTGGGAGCTCTTGGGATTCCTTACATCATGCTTTTTTTTCCTTTGAAAAGTGGAATGATCAGACTTTATTCTTACCTACAGCAGTGAGAATTATTTCTACTTGTGAACTGGACCTACTGTGGTGATAAGGCAGTACCTGGTAGCTACTTGTAAAAACTTCATTAGATTTCAGAAAAGTAAAATGGATGAAGTGTCTGAGTTTTACAAATATGCAAAAATTTCATCTTCTAAAACAATTTAACCATTGGTTTAAGAGTTTTGGCACACAAAAAATATAGTGAAAGAAATTTCTGAAGCATTCAGTATCAAAAGAGCAACAGTTCCACATTCCTACAGCAGCACAAGTTGAAGCATCCCAATATCCATGAGCAGGGCGACCTGACAAGTGTTCAGGGCCATGGATGCTGGATGAAGGTATTCCAGTTATTCCTCCAGCTCTGGTAATGGTCTTCTCTTTTCTCTTGCTGAAATGATTATCTGTTTTTGTGGTAGTTCCTGTCTCATCTTCTGTTTGTACTGCAGATTTCTTTTAGGGCTTCTGAGCTCTGCTGCAACCCCAGAGGTGAGAGGAAGAGGAGATTGCAGATAAGTCCATCTTCCCTGTTCTGTTATATTGTGTGTAGACTATTCACAGTATTACAAAGTCAGATGTCTGTTTTGATGTTCTTAATTAATTCATTCTATGTTAATCTGGTTTATGTGTTCTCAGAGTTAACAAGAACTCCCTAATACATCAGAGAAGTAGTGTTCAATGCACAAAGAAGGTTGGGGAGTGCTTTGAGGTCCACTTCAATGAAGGGAGCCTTGTAAATGAGGAACAATAACCAAAAACTAGCTTGAAGATTTTAGAATACACAGGAAAGCACCAACCTGTACAGGTGAGATGGAAATCACAAACTTACCCCTAATTCCCATATTTAATTTGCATCACTCTTGTTTCACGAATATTGGAGCCTGTCACATCTGGACTCTGCCACAACTGGAGAGTGGCACATTTTAGTTGTAAGTACCATAAACATTTGGCTAGCAGGGCCTGCTAAAGCACTAATCCCTGAAATAGTAATTTCCCTCTTTTTATGCATACTTTACAGACTTTCAGATGCCTGAAATAGTAATGCCATCTGTAATTCTCTTTCTAGCCAAGCCTACTTAAAATGCTCGCTCAGAAGTAATAAGTGCAATATTTTTTCTAATCAGGTCCCCTTGGAATGAAATCATGGAAAAACTGTTCCTGCCAGTTCATGCTGATTACCTGTGTGTCTCATTACTCTAAACCCTATCTGACAGCAGCACAGTCATAACTGTCTTTCAACAAGAGCTACCACTGAGTCTTTTAAAATAATTTTATTTCAATTTCTAGCTAGTTCTAGCTTAAACAGCACATTTAATTGCCTAATAAGCAGTTCATAAGAAGAACATAATTTCAAAGTAAAATGTTAGACCTACCCGGTCTTTGACAGCAATGGAAATTAGAGATGCCTTTTAAGTCCTCCAAGTGCAAGTTATTCTGCAACAGAGGAATCAGCAACCTGGAAACTCATTAGAATACTGATTGCACTTCCAAAGTATGCACAGAATTAAAAAATAATAATAATAAAAATTACTGTAAATATTAAGCAATTACTGAATGCAGAAGGTAAAATATTTTAACTGCTTCAAAAGTAGCAGTAGGCTCCAAAATAATTAGAATCCCAATGGGTTTGTTTTGTCTATAGGGAAAACTTCCCACGCCACTGGAAACTGCTCTTATTTTATTACACATAAAATATCTGTATAAATGTACAATGTACCATATGCAAGGGCTAATTTTGCCTGATCTCCCACATAACAAAGGCAGTGGAACTCAGTCCATGTGCTTTTCCTTTTAGCTCCATTGCCTGTGCCTAAAGAACTCCCAGTTTCAGAATGCTGTGTTGTCTCAAGGAGACCCAGAGATGAGGGCCTGGACCAAGTATTAAATCCCTGAGTTTAACAGGGAAATTCCCACAGGATTTACAGCAGGTGGACTTCAGCCACCACTGTTGGGATATCTCACCTCCATTGCTTTGTCCCCACGTGTCCCTGAGCCTGTGCACGTGGTGGATTCTCCTGGTCGTTTGTAGGGATGGGACAATCCAGGCTGCAAGGGAAAAGAGGCAGTGGAGAGGGCAGGAGGACCAGAGTCCTTCCACCTGGAGCTGGGACATAACTGGAAAATATTCTGGAGTTTAGATCCTGACAAGGCATGGACCTCAAGCCTTAATTCACCAGGTGAGCAAGTCCCTCACCTTCCGGATTTTTGTCACGTTGAGTCCTCAGATAATTAAACGTTAAATTCCATAGCCTAAGGCAGAGATAATGGCTGAACAACTGCCCCTCGTTTGTCCATTTTGGATGGCAGAGCTGTTGATTTTTCTAAATACTGTGTTTTCCTGACAGTGTGAATATTTCTAGGATGAACAAAACCAAAATCTTTTCTGGAGACTGAAAAGTGCCTGACAAACAAAGGAAATTACCAACATGGGCATTTATTTGACATGCAAGAGTTTTTTTCTGCATCTGAAAGACAGTAAAGCCAGTTTCTACAGGAAATACCCTATAGAAAGGCAATAAAATCAATTAAGATTTGTAATGGAAATACTTTTCTATTGAAAATAAATTCAATTCCAGAAATTGATGCATTTTGTCAGAATGTCTTGACTCTGATTAAACTGTACAAATAAAAAAAAAGAAGGAAAATAATTAAACCCCAGTGATTTTCATGAGGTCAAATGCACTGTCATATCTCTGTTCATTATTTTGAACTATTTTTTCTGATTTTATGAGAACATTACAAATTGGATGACCAAGAAAAAAATTCTAAAATTTCTGTGTTCTGCTTTTATCTGAATTAAATGGGAGACTTCTGGCTTTATTTTAAATGAAATATTGTGTTATTAAGTTGGTGCAAATTTTTCATCAGATCACTTTTAGGACAAAAAGAAAAGCAAGAAACTCCAGCTGTAAAGAACAAAGTACAAAGTGAAATAAAATCGTATAACCAAAATTTAGGAGATATTAGTAAATACAAGAAGTACTGCTGAAGAAAAATCAATTTTCTTCGCCCATCAGCTCAAAACAGAATCGCCTGGTTTTACTCCCAGAAAATGAGGAAATAATTTTGTCTATGAACATTGAAAAACTGATAAACTAAAACTGTAAACTATAAAGTCATAAATCAAATACAAAACAAATTTCAGAAATTATCAAATAATAACCCATTTTCTGCTATAGATTTCTCTCTATCTCTGCCTGTGAAATACCCTTTTAACCTGCCTTTTCTCGTGGTTTTTTTGAAAGTATGGTATTTTCAGCTCCTCAACAAAATTCTTATTAGTGAAAGCATTAATCATTGGTTAATTGTAATTACTTAGCCTGTGGAAAATTTGGGAATGGAATTAGACTGTGACTACAAGTCAAATAAAGTTTGCCTTTCCTATTGATTTAAACATTTTTGAGACAGATGTTCAATATGGTTTGCTTGGCATTTTCTTTCTTCTTTTTTTTTTAATGCTTGGTCAATGTGCTGAATAATAATTGAACTCGCTCTCTACACAAATTTTTGTATCCCATAGAAGTTACCTTGTAATCATCAATTTTCCTAATAATAGAGGACAGCATATGTATTGCTTTTCCAATAAACTTGCACCAAAGTACAAACCAAGATATTTTTGTGCTTCTATAGTTTTTGTTGTTCAATTGAATGTTCCTGACAACATTAAAAATTATTTAAAGCCTGCAGTGCACACTTTGATACCTTCTTTAAAGACATTTAAACTTTTTCAGTGTCATGGTCCAACGCTCTTTCCTTTATTTCTGCTTGGAAGGGCAGAGCCTCAGCAGGGTTTCAGTTTTGGAATGGGGCAGTGCCTGCATCTCACACTGAGTTTTCTTCAGTCATTCAGGAATGTGAAAGTGAAGATCAAGGGCTTCATTTTTCCATCATTGGAGTCATTATCTTTTTTCCCTTTCCCTTCTTTTTTTTTTTATATTGCCTTTAACATCGATGACCTCAACTATTTTAAGAAAATATTCTTTTTTCGCTGATTTTTTTTTTAAACTGGATGAGGATCCTTTCAGAACTAATCAACCTCTTGTCTCTGTCCTTCCATGGATATCCCAGAGCCCATCTACAACAGAGAGCTCCCAAAACTTCCTCTGCCTCAGGGGGATCACCTGCCAAGCACAAGTTCATGATTTCACACCCAAAGAGTGGGATTTCTGTCGCGCAAGGCGTTGGGTTTTTAACTGAGTTACATCAGTGATCCCCCCGGCGGTGCCTCAGCCTGCAGGAGCAGAGACATCACTGCCTTGGTCAGGCAGTGCCAGGAGCCAGGCAGTGCAGTGCTGGAGATGGTGCCTAAGAGGGGCTTTCAGGGTGCCTTTCTTGTCATCCACCCTCCCATTTCACTGAACCAGTGGGAAATGCTCAGCACCCTCAGCACCTCTGCTGAGCCAGCTGAAATCAGCTCGGAAGGTCCATGAACCTGGAAAAGCAGAAGGTCCATGAACCTGGAAAAGCAGAAGGTCCATCAACTTGGAAAAGCAGAATAATTCCAGAACAGCTGTTCCTGGGAAAGGCATCTGACCTGTTTGAGATATCACCCTTAGCTGGGTGATGCAGGTGTACATTACTAAGTGTATCATGCTTTGAGATGGAAGAATGATATTCACTTTCCAGAGAAACTGGTATTCCAAGAAGAGTTACATGACTTTTAAACTGAACAGAAACCTCAGATGTACTATTTCTAGTAAGTGAGAAGTTTGAGATATCGGTTCTTCCATTTTCTCTTGTATTTTTTTTTCTTTTTCAAATATATATATAAAAGAAGGAGGGAGAGAAACTAAACTGAGGAAAGGCAAAAATGGAATAGGAGAAATAAATCACTGATCAAAAGACTTTTGCCATTATGGTAAAATTTTTATAGAAAATAAATATTTCATTAATATTTAAAGTTACTACAAATCTTTTCATGGGTTTCTGAGCCAACCACACATTACCACTTCCAGTGGTAGATTATTTCACTTTCCTAGAATCTGTTTTTCTAAACTTAAGTCTGAATAATAACAGCCTTATTTTCTTGTCCATTCAGATTTCAAAAATAAACTTAATGACATTTGATTATGACATATTACTTATTCACACAGTTTGAATCTCTTGTGAAATACTTGCTTTTAAAAGAATGTCTGAGAATATTCCCAAATAGGAGGGAGGAAAAAAGCATATTTATTTAGAACAATTTGAGCTGTTTCATTTTAAATTCAATGCCAAAATGCTGCTGCTTCCACAGTTCCCACCATGACCTCCCATAACATGAGTCATCAGAGATAACTGGGTCTATTATTATGCAGCAAAAAGGTAGGAGGTTTTGCTTTTTCAAACACTTTTATCTAACTTTTCCCCCCATTTCCAGTGCAGGATAAGGTAATAATTTATCGTTTGGCAGAAAATTACAAGACTTCCACAGTGACTCATCTATGCTGGTTGGGTTTTACATGAAAGCAGCTGTATAGCACAAGTTTTTCCCACATTTTTAACCTGATTTATTCTTAGGTTGAAGATTTGGATGCTTTTTTGAATAACAAGATGGGTAACAAAATGAAGAGATTTTGACATTACAATTTTTAGTCTCTCCAGCTCTGAGCTGCTGTGGGAAGAGCAGGCAGACAAACCTGACCAATTTCCTGAATTCACCTCTATCCCAGCTGCTCCAGAATCTGTGCTGGCCATCAGCTCAGCTCCTTCTTGTATTCCTTACACCAAAGGACCAGCATTTGCAGCCACACCACAGACTGCACGTTTTCCCCTCTCTTTCATCTCTCTTTTTAAGTGCAAGTGATACAAAAAAAACCATTAATGAGTTTACAGAGTCCTTCTGATACTCCCAGAAATCTCCAATCCACAAGGAAGGTCTTGGGTGCAGCTCATAGGCCAGATTCCATCAAGCCTTGCAGGTCATTATATGGGAAGAAGGACCCCTGTTATGAACATCACAGCAATAAATAAAAACATGGTGACTTTCTGAGAATTTCTTTCCTAGAAAGAAGCATAGTAATAATGAGTATATTCTTACTTACAGAATTCACAAACTAAAGCAATGATTCAAAGTAAAAACTCCAGAAGAGGATGAATACAGAGCATCAGAAGTCAAGACTTAGAATATAATTAAAAAGGACAATATCAGCAAAACATTGTATTGGTGTCTCTACATTTGGTTATGATACAATTACTCCAGCCTAAATCCTTTTGTAAAAAATATAACTAATAACATAATTTTAATGAGTTTTAAATTGATCTTATACTTCACATTCTCTCTAAATCTAAATATTGGCAATAATTTCTCCACTGAAATATTTTCTTTATTACAATTTCAATAACTACAGCGTATGCAAGCCATCCTTAGTGAAAGAAAAGAAACATTGGATAACAGATCACTAACCTTAGGCCATATTTTAATCTTCATTTCTAAAAGTTTCCCTTTCTGCACCCTTTATTCATTTTGCATTTCCTGCTTACAACAAGCAAATTCAGCAAACATTATTTATCAGAGTTCCTTTGTTGGCAAACAATGGCCTGGGTTTCCTGATGTGTTGTGGAGGACAAGCCAAGGAGGCAGAGTCCACAAAAATAAATGGTTGATGCCCAGGTTGGTGATGTATTTCTTTAAACATAGTGGAAATATCCTTAAAAGCTGCAAGGACACATAATAAAGTGTCCCAAGAGGAGACTAACTCATGCTCTGACCTTTTATACCAGTTTGGTTATAGTGTGTATTCAATTACCCAATTAAAAGAATAAAAGAGAGAGAGACATGAAGAAAATGGGTATAAATCCATAGCAACATCACCTTGATGCTTCTGATTCTTGAACTAAGTTATTCATTACTTGTAGGCTACAATGAGTCCCTCAAAAGCAAAAAATCCAAGTGCCACAATATTTCTGAGAAAAAATTCTGAATGGAATTAAACTTTTTTGATCAACAACTCTTTTTATGGAACTGTCAAATTTTTCTTGTTATATAATACCTGGATTTTCCTGCCCACTTCTTACTTTCTTGTCCTAATAAACCTGGAAATAAGAAATACATCCTGGTTTGAAAGGAGGAGGAGATTTCCTTACATCAAAGAGTAACAGCACATTTCTACCTCAGTAAATGAGGTCATTTTACTATTTCTCCACTCTGCTTTTTTCTTTCTTTCCCTGGGTACTGAAGTCTGAAACTAAATTATCCCTACTTCCTTTCCTGAGGAATTAAAAAGGCAAATTTTGTGTACATCAAAATTTTCAATAACCACAGGGGTTTAAATTTTGTAGCCCATAGGTAAATGTAGCATTTTCTTCTAGTTAAAAGAATATATTCTGCTTGATCTAACATTGATCTAACAATGTGTTATTTAATTGCATTGTACATTCCATTTCTTAGCTGGGTGAAAATTGCAAAGCCCTATAAATAATTTTTTTAAATATTGTTTTTTTAATACAATATCCAAAGGAATATTTTCATACTAAGAACAATATTTTCAAAAATATCTACTTATTTTTGGATAATTTGATCACTGTATGTTTGCTAAACATGTTGGATAGATCTGTGAAGGACATTCATTTCTCTTATTTAAAACTGGAGGTGTTCATCAGTTTTCAGAATCCAAGCTCCTTTTTTTCTTGGCATCATTGATGTCAGCCCAATGTTGTGGCAGTGGCACCACTCTCAAGTCTATAAATTCATGTGATGTTTCAAAGTCTAAATTTCATCAATGTCATCGATCATGAACTGATGAATAACAGAGTTTTCAAGGATTTCTTATCTAACAAGAACTTGTTGCCAAACAAACAGAAAATCATCTTTGTTACATCCAAGACTGATGCTAATCCACAGCCAGTGAGATTCTTTACTTGAGTAAGAATTACTCATGCCACTCAAACAAGTTGGAAGGAGTGGCAGTAATATTTGTTACCGTGGTGCAATTACTTCCATAACTGAGAAAACATTGTTCAGTTTTATTTTCAAAACAAATTATTGTCTTTTTTTCCCAAAATTCCACTATTAATCTTTGTAAAGAATGGCTAAGGACTGAATAGAATTACGATCCCCTTCTGTCAGGAAAAGAAAGATTAGAATTACAATACTTGTCTGTCAGGAAGAGAAAGATTAGGTTACACTTCATATTTTATGTGAAGAAAATTGTGGCTACTTTGGCCATAAATATAGCCTCTAAGAAGCAAAAATACTGAATTTGGATTGCCAGTGCAATGCTATTATGCCAGAGTAATATAATATCCACAGAGATATGAGAGGTGCTTTCAGAAAAGTCCAGCTCTGAAACACGATGCACTGTACTGCAGATGGAGACTTCTCTTAATATATAACCTGCATAACAATTTCAGTGTAATAAATGGTGGGTGGATTTCTTGTTATTGATTTTACCATCCCAGGCAGCTGGAGGTCATCATGCATTTACACAGGAAATACTACAAATCCCAGTGGTTGTAAGTTCGTTACCTCAGCCTATTTTTCTGGTTTTTTTTTTCACATAGTTGGTACAGCAGTAAACATGGAGAATAATAATCCTTACTGCTTAGCAATTTCTTTTATTGTCCTTTATATTATATACAATCTTTGGGTGGGAAAGCCCTTAAGAGAAACAAAATCAATAGGACACTATGAAACTGTAATAGGAGTCTACAAAAATCACTCTAAGAACCATCAGATATAATAGAAAGTGATTATACCTCCCCAGGGCTTTTCCTTCTAGGGCAAAAAGGCTAATAATTATAAAAAAGGTAAAAAGCTTGTTTGCTTTTAGTTAGAAGGTTGTGTTATATTCTTACAGGAGCTGAGGGAGGGAAGGTGCCACTGTAATCCTGAACATAAACGCAGAGGAAAAGCTCAGCCCTCAGAGGAGGACTTGCTTCCCAAAGGACTCATGGAAGAAGACTCTTCCAGAGTGTCCATCACGCTTCAAAAGGGAAAATGACATAAAATGGGAAATACTGGGATGTTGAGGAGTTTATTTCTCCAGGTAGTTTGAGATCACTATGTGCTAAATTTCCAAAGCAATTACTGAGATACTGACTTGCATCAGGGCTGTTCAGAGAATAAGCAGGTGAATCAGCTCCTTCATCCAGCCACCAGTGCTTCTCTATTTGTCTCTTAGGAGGAAATCCCAGAGGAAAGTGCTTTAGGGTTTTGCACAGCGCTTTTTCAGGTTTTTGGTATCAGCCTGCACACTCTCTCACAGTTTGAGAGCTTTATCTCTGCAGGGTTCCTCCCTGAGATGGCCTATTCTGATGAGCTGATGACTCACAAAAGATCTAACACCAAGAGCACCACAAAGTTATTCTCATTTAATTTCTATTCAGTGATATTCTTAAAACCTTTCAAGAAGTTTGAGAGGTGATGATAGTGTAGGTCCTGATCCAAACTTACCTACAGTTAGTAAGAACTTAGACTTTGACTTTTTTAATCCTGATTTAGCTAGATAATAAAGGCAGTGCTGAATTTTAAGTGTACAAATAGTTCTATATTATGCATACAAATCCCTTTCCAGATTAGGGTAAATGTTAATCAGTGAAACACCAATAGAACTCTCCCAATAAAATTCCTTTTTGAAACTAATAAATTCAATTTTGCAGCTAATAAATGGGGAGACAGAATGACTGCTTTAAAATTCAAAGAAAAAATAAAGATTCCATGATCTGCTGGGCTGGACTGTGAATTATTGTGCTTCTGAACAATGGGCTCTTCCTCACATGGTTTAACTTGTGGTATTTCATGGAGGTGTTTTGAATCACTATCTAAATACCTGTCTTTCCTGTACAGCCTGCTTGGGCTCTGGCTTTGGATAGCTAAAATATCTAAGTTAAATGCCCAGAAAATGGGAAATATATGGTGACCCATGTATTAATAATGAACAAATGTGATGAACTACATGGTGAAGAAATGATTTGTCAAACCCCACACTCTTCTACATCACTACAAATTTGTTGGACTGGATGGAATTAAGACCAATGTGCTCTGCATATTTGAATCTGCATTAATCCTCAAATAATTTTGTACCTCTACAGTGAGAGTGCAAACAGTTCTTTTGGCAATGTGAGCTTATTTTGCTAAATATCTAAACCAGCTTGGACCAGGGGCTGAACTGACTCATAACAATTGCAACACCAAGAACGTGAATGTTCTATTTTGCCTCACTCCCCAGCCATGGGAGCATCACTCAGCCCATATATTCATCAGAGTGTTTTAGTGTACCTTTTAAATTGTCATCATTCTCTCTGCTCCATTAATAGAACTATCTGCATGAAAGAAAGAACAAATTGTCTTCTAACTGGTCTATTACAAGGTACATTAATGAATATAGAGGAACTTTATTAGTGCTTTAATGGTGTACCTGTTCACTTCACGTTGTCTCGGGTGTTATAACAATAACTGCTTGACAGACATCAGAGTCTGCCAGGTACAACAAACATTGCATTAGAAAGCAACTTTTGTGCTTGTACTGTTCTTTTTCCTTGTAAAACAAGTATTTTCCAAGCAACATTTACCCCAGTCATTTGATGGCCATTGATACTTGGCCACCTTAAATGTAGTTGCCAAGCCAGGCGCTTCAAGTTTCACGTGACTTTAAGCCTGTAAAGTGACTTTTTTTCATTTTTTTTTTTGTAAAATAAATTCTGAGGAGCAGAGCATTAACTTAATGTTTTATCACATTAACTAAACTATATCCTGTAAAAAAACTGTACTATAAAACACTGCATTAAAGTTAATGCAAGACTGAATATTATACATGGGCATATTCACTGCAATTTAGACCCTGACTAGGACTAAGCTTCCATGGATACCCTTGAGAAATTGGCTTGACTAAACACAGGAAAATTAAACCTCGTATTAAGGAGGAAAATGACCTTCCAGCACATGGGTCATACATAAGTTTTTTGTCTTTTTTTTTAAGGCTGGCCATCATTATTGAGTATTGGATATGAAATTAAAATGCCTCGTTCCTTGTTACAGTTGTTATCCACAAATCAGCAAAGGCTAAGGGCCTCCATGGCATGGACCAGATGTATAAGTCATGTACAGAATACAAGAATTTATTCATTTCATAGTGATTTCTCACACTGTCCTAAAGCATCATCATGGTGTCTTTTGTTAAAAACATTTTTAGTCATTTCCTGACAAGATCAGCAAACTGTTTATGCTTCAATAAACTATTACATAGAAGGCAAATATTATAAACCCACAATATTTGCTTTGCAAATATAAATGTGTTGTTGCTCTGTTCTGTAAATTTATTGCTATAAATGTATATCTAAATTATACATAAATATATGTGATATATTGGATAAGGTTTCAGTCCTTTCATAAACAATCCAAAATAATGGGAATTGAAGTCAAAATCTGAAAATAAACTGATACTGAAGAGGAGTACTTTAAGGAGATGAGAGAGAGAGGGAAGCAACAATCTGATATTCACATTTCATATTGATGAAATTTATATGATTAAAAGCAGCAATGACTTTTCAATGACTAAAATTCCCCTTTTCACTGCCAAAGTAAGCTGAATAATTCTGTTTTGGTTTGTTGGTTTTTTGTTTTGTTTGTTTTTTTGGGGTTTTTTTGTGT
>VZRX01020485.1:112755-259038 GCA_013398075.1 Notiomystis cincta
TTTTTTTTTTTTTTTTTTTGTTGGGAGAGTGTGTGTTAGTTTTTTGTTTGTTTGTTTATTTGTTTGTAGGTTTTTATCATAAATCACCTCATAAAATTCTAAATGCTTTGTCCTTGTCTTCCTTTCTGGAAGAAACACAGAAGGACTACTGAAAAGTAAGGTAAAAAAATGTTTTGAGATATTATGTCTTGCTTTTTTTTTCTGTTTTAAAACAAATAATTGCAAGTGTTGGGCAAGAATATCTGAAACCACCTTGTTCAGTGGGACCTACCAGTGACCAGGAGCTTCCAGTGAGGTTGTGATAAATATTTACAAGTGTGCATGGAACAGATCTCTTTGTCATGACCTAATTCCACTCCTTATTCATAATCTCTTTGTTCATAATCATTTATCAGCTCGTGTGGCTTTTTACAAAATAGTTTGTCAGAAAGGTTTGAAGAAAGCTTAATCTGGTAAAAGGGTTTGAACATCTCAGAAGTACAATGAGGTTGAAGTTAGCATTAATGTTTATATGCATGAAAATCATTATTGTCTGAGCATTTTATGCTGCTTTTTCTTCCAAGCTGATAACATAGGCTGACGTACCACGATGCATTTTTTATTCAGTGCTTGATTATTCAGTTTGATTTCCTGAAGGCTTTGTATCTAATTTATGGAGGAGGGAGGGGATCAGCTTAAATTTTGTGCAGAAATTGAAATAACACATCTTATGGAGACCTGTTATGGTGTGACATGATTATATGGGGCTGATGTTCATGAGGCTGTAGAAATAATCTCAGTTCCTGAAAAGTGCCACTGTGGCAGAGCATATCAGATTATGAGGAATATATAAAAATAAATATGAACTTTATGCAAAATCCTCAAAATTTATGAAGTAGGGAAGAAGACACAATGCCATCAGATTTAACTCCCATTCTGATGTTGACTTTGCAACATCTATATTGCATAGACTAAAATATCTCCTAGCTGCAATTATGTAATTTTCATTCCAGAGTTCAGCACAATTGTAGTGACATTTTCCAGTCTAGACAGAGGACTATTAACTCGTCCAATTTCACAACAGGTGAAAGTAACCCCAACTAACTTCTCTGGTGCAAAATTGATTTTTTTTTTGTTGTTGTTGTTGTTGTTGTTGTTGTTGTTGTTGTTGTTGTTGTTGTTGTTGTTGTTGTTGTTTTTTAAATCCACCTTCCCAAGGTTTATAAAGATAATTTCATTTAAGTGCTGGATCACATATTTTGCACTCCACTAAAGTATGCACCTTGGTAGGTTGAATATAATTCACATAATGCTTAATATCATATAAATATTTATCTGCAAAAAAATTCAGATGGAGTGCATGGCTGCCAGTGAAATATTCCTGCAGAAAGATCTTTTGCAAGGAAACAGCAGTTTCAAACCTTTGGGTCCTTTGACTAAATCTTGACTAATTTTCAGTAATCATGATATTCACTATCAGAAATGCAGAGAAATCTTCCACTCAGTTTATTTTGTATCATTCATAGCTTGGGTAAAATCCAGCTTATCTAACTTTGTGTTTGAGCACATAGAGTCAAGGAGCTGCAGGTACCTGCAGTGTCATTTCTCCTTTTCATTATTATTTTTTATATCATATATGCTTGTTTCATAGGTGTATTTCTGTTGTTAGAGGTGATTAGAGTACCAGAGCGAAATGTACATTTCAAGAAGAACACAATTAAGAAAAAACTAATGTGATACAAAAGTAAACATATATGTACTGTGGTAGAAAGCCCTTATGGGATTTTGAGTTGGAGAAGCTTGCATGGAAAGTAGCCAAAAGTGGAGACAAATTACATCAGCATAGATTTATCTCTGTGCTTAGTTCAATGTTTTGTAATCCTGATACAAATACATAGTTTATTTTAAACCACAGAGCACAGCAAACAGGGTCAGATAGAAAGACTCAACCAATTTCTTTCAATTATTAGGCCTCTGACATTCATATATCACCAGAAAGGCTGACCAGATATTCTGAAGCCCATCCAATTCATCATAGCACTGATAGGTTACACCTTCTAAACTTGCTTGTTCATTCTGATCATTATAATAATTTGAAATGCCAAAATAAATCATAGAATACCAGGTTGGAAGGGACCTCAAGGATCATCTGGTCCAATCTTTCTTGGCAAAGACACGTTCTAGACATGGCCCAGCACCCTGTCCAGACAACTCTTAAAAGTTTCCAGCACTGGTGAATCCACCACTTCCCTGTGGAGACTATTCCAATATTTATATTGATTCCACTAAGACAGTATTTCTTGCCATTAGAAGCATTGTTTAATTTCTTTTCCCCTCAGGCTTAGGCACCAGCCCAGGAAGCCATCTGTGCATGGTGTTAAACGTGTACTCACTTTACTCTGACTTTAAGCATCTACTGAAAGCATTTAAGTAAAGCACTTAAATGCCTTCTGCCTCACTAGCAGCAATTTTTAGAGAAGGCCATTGATTGCAGCTGGCCCCGCTGTCACCTGCAGCTCCTGACCCCACCTCACCTGCTCCAGCCATATCCACCCTCAGTGGGGTCATGTTCCCCCTTGTGCTGTAAAAATATGCACAGCTCATCAAAAATGCATTTCATCACCTTCAACATCTTTCAATTACAGGCTGAGTTTAAAAGGTATTTGTAAAAGTAAAGCTGTATTTTGCAAATATTTGGTAAAATATCTTAAACGTGGTGTCGATCAAATGAACGGAATTCGTTGCTTTCATGAAATCCTCTGGTTTGTTTGTGTTTCACAAAAAGAACAAAGCCCCTTCCCTGGTTTAATGGGTAGCATGTGCCTCCAGCTATGCAGCACAATAAATGGTGCTCCAAATGGGTTTTGTCCTAATTATACAGCTGTTTAGAGAATATATGGCATTTACAGAGACGTGCCTTGTCAAAAGTTAGAAGCGGTGCCTCTTGGCAGGCCAGCACACTCCGGTGACAATGACACCTACAGCAGACACTCATCCAAACACTGCCAGAAATAGCAGAGGAAAAGGGGAAAACTTTGCTATTTACCAAAGGGTAAAGTTCATTTAAATAATATTCCTGACTCTCAGTTCTGCCTGTTCTCCTTTCTGAGCTCCACAATTTTTATTTTCATTTTTGCACCGTTCCTCTGGGCTTTGCAGAGCTAAATGCTCTTCAGAAGATTCCTCAGAGAATTTTCTCATCACAAGTGCAAAGGAAAAAGTCTGTCCTGTCCAATGAATTTGCCCCTGAATTGGTGATGGTTCTCTTTGATGCATCCCTTTCTCTGCTTTCCCTGACTGAGCTCTTGAGTCAACAAAGTCACCACCATATCTTTGCATTAAAGACTCCTCAAAGGTTTTTTTCTACAGCTGACTCTCACTCCTGTCATTAAAATTTTATGGATGAATGCTCAGTATGCATCCAGTAGTCTTTCCAAGAGCCCTATTGCCTTCCATTATTAATTAAAAGATTGGAGGAAGACTGAGGAAGGCTTTGAAGAGGGAACTATAAGAAACCACGTCTAAAAGGGTTTAAAATTGTTGTAACAATTATAAAATATAGATAAATTTTATATATTGCATACAAATTATATAAATATAAAAGAGCTGAAGAAATTCTTTGCTGTGAGGGTGATGAGGCAGAGGTTTCCCAGAGAAGCTGTGGCTGCCCCTGGATCCCTGGAAGTGTCCAAGGCCAGGCTGGATAGGGCTTAGAGCAACCTGGGATAGTAGAAGGTGTCCCTGCCCATGGCAGGAAGTGGAATGGGATGATTTTTATGGTCCCTTCCAACCCAAACCATTCTATGATCTTATGTAAAGCTAAATAATATAAACTATTATAACCATTATAATTACTACAACATTTATAGATTATAACATTTTTTTTAATTCTATATTATTTCTGTATTACATATAGAAATGATCTCTATATACAGTGTCTGTTTAAATTTATAACAGAGTACCACCCAGGGCTAAGAACATGATTTTCCATGGTATTAGGCATATATTAACACAAATTAAAGCATAATTTTCCTATGCAGAACTTTCGAGGTGGTTGAAATAAATGACTGGAGTATCTTTAAATATTAATTAAGCATCTTTTTGTGTGATAATTCTATGCAAGAAAAGTGATCATGGAGAACACACCAAGAAACGAGAGCCAACATGAGAGTGAACACCACTTTGGCTGTTCAGGTACCATTCCCCTCTAAAGCGCGGCCCAAGAAATCAGGGAGTGTTTGAAGGACAGTGCCACTTATTGAGTAAAGAGACAGTCCAAATACCTTAATCTCAAAGGATTACAACCACTACAAATGGAAACAAACTTTCTAGCTCCTTTCCAAATTAAACAATTAACTCTAATATTCACATCCTCGGAGACATTTCAGTTGAGCTAGCATGTCTAATTTATAATCGATGATTAACAGAAGATGCAACTAATTTGTCTTTGTTATTTGATTTTGCCCCAGTCAAATTTACTCAGTAAAATGGATTGAAACAATGTTCTAAAGGCTGGTAAGCATTGAATTAGAAAGCTGGTATGTGGCTTCGTTGTAGACCAGCATTAAATAGATGCATTACAGGACAATATCACTTACCTTGAGTAGTTTTAACAAATTAATTTTGACCTGTGAGCTTAATGAAGTCTGTTAAGTAGGCCTAACCTCTCTGTTAAGTTAAATGGAGACTGAATATTTAATTATTTTAATTGTCTGATAAATTTGAAATTGAGAAAGTAACAGCCCTGCAAATCTTAAAAATATATTTTCAGCCCTGTGTGTCATTAAGCATTACTCTTGTGATTTTACTGCATTCAAGAGGTCACAAAGTCAAGCCCAGCCACCCCTGACTGAATGAGAATTGCACATTAGATCAAGAAAAAGAGTTTTCCAGAGGTTAAAGTACCAATTCAGGGAAGCCAAGACACGTTTGCAGGAATATTTAGAATGGTGATTAGGCAGCAGAAGAACTAACAAAGATGGGCAGCCTTAATAATGATAAAATACACCTTGCTGAAGTCAGTTGTGGTCCTTCTTATAGTAAAGGACTTGAAACTTTAGTGTGAAGGACTATCCCTTCCATCCTCTGCACCAAACAGAGAGATGTAAACATTTAAAGATGAGGGAGCTGTCTCAACACTCACTGCTAGATCCAGCCTGACTCTGGGTCACCCTCTCAGCTCTCCCAGTTCCCAGTCAGTTCCCTGTTGGTTTTTGGGGGTTGAGAGGTTTTTGGCACAACATCAGCAAATTTCACACACACAGAAATCGTTGCTTGCACTTGGTTTAAGCTGGAACTGCCACTGGCAGGACCTTGTCCTGCATCCCCCAGCCTTGGGCATCTGATTTGAACTGAAATCAGCTACAATTTATTGGTATGCATTGCAACAGGCCTCTTAGAGAAACATATCCTGAATTTGCTAACTTTAAATTTTACATAATAATCCAGTAAGAACACAAACTGACTCAACTGTAGTCATTTGATCTAATCTCTTCAAGTAATTATTTTACTAAGGAAAAAATAGAAGTATTTCTGAAAGTGTTCTCTCCAGAGGATGGTTCTACACTGGACACTGGACAGAAACTAATCAGCCATGGTAAAATAAGGAGGAAAAAAAAGCAGCTCCAATCACTATGCTGAGAAGTCATCCCTGTTAAAATCAATACTGTGATTAATGTTAAAACACAAGAGATCAGAATCCATCATGCAATATTTTTCCTCTCTGTACTGTTATTTTTATAGCTTAACTTTGCTATGCTGGGCTGCTTCACATCTGAATAATTGCTGGAAAGGAGCTCCAACCCTTTCTGGAGAAACAGAGGGAGACTGAGGTTTGTGCTTTTGTGGGAAGAAAGAGGATGAGAAGGGAAAACAAAGTGAAAGCAAGTCTGTGTTATTTATATGAATTGCAGAGCACGAACTAAACCACACAACCTGGCAGACAATTCCTGCTGAAATTGCTGCAAAATCTCTCAAGGTTTCCTGAGATGAAGTTCCTCACTCTCTGCTGCAGACACTCCCACTCTGGTGACCCTGGGCCTCCCTGGTGAAGGACTGGTGGTCACAGCATTTCTGCCCCTTGCCTTGTGCCGTTCTTTTCTGAATTCATCTTCCACTGCAACAAGAGCCATGTCCTCAATTTCCATCCCCTGAAAAGCAGACACTGCAAAGCAACCATGACGCATTGACAGATAATTTTAAAAGACAGGATCAAGTTCATATAATTAAAAAGTATCTCTTCAGAACATTTCAGGCTTTCACTGTCTTTTTTTTTTTTTTTTTTTTAATTTTTTTAAAGTCTTTGATTGCTGCAATAAAGAATGACCTTGATACATAATAAATATATTGGTTGTCTGGTAGTTTAACATAAAGTTGCAACGTGGTGTAGGCTGATTTACAGAAAGGGATAAAATTGTTTTTTCTTAGAGTCTTGAATTAAAATCACAAGTCTTGCATATTCTAGTAGAAGTTGTCTCTGTCCATGGCAGGAAATTGGAACTAGATGATTTTTAAGATTCCTTCCAACCCAAGCCATTTTATGGTTCTATGATCTGAAAAATCTGGTTGGTGACACAGCAATATCCACTGTATGGAAACGTGACTGAACACATTGTGCAAGAACACAAATAACTTTTTCTACCCATGAAGCTCCCCAAAACAGTCATCAATTCCAACTAATCCCATCCCCACTTCACTACAGCACATTAGCACAGCCTGGGATGCTTTCAGAGCACTGTGGTGGGAGTACCAGCAACTTCATAAAGAGGGAAAATCATTCCTGGAACATCTCAGTTACAGAGTGCAAAGTTCTAAGTCCCAAACAGGTCAAGTAGTTACTCTAAAGAAACTATCAAGGAGTAGCATCCCTTAGCTATGAAAAAACTATTACAGACTTCTCTTCTACTTAAAAACTATGCAAAGAAAAGAAGAAAACTCATTCTTTTCTTTCTGCTTGGTTGGACTCTGTTTATGAGCAGACGTGGCAGTCTAATGTACTGTGCCCTCAGTTTTGTCCCTCTTTCACAACAACAGCCCATAATATTATTGTTTTCTAAACAATCGAGGTGATTGGCATTTATCTTAAAACTGACATGGGCTGAACATGTTTTTAAATCCCTTTTGGTCTCACTATACTTTTATATAAAAGCTGCAGAAGCGTTGTCATTGTATATTTTACAAATTTGCTGAAGACTATTATTTAAGCATGCTAATTATAACAATAAATGATTTAGCATTAATTATAAAGTCATATAGTAGAGAAGTACACATATTTTATACACCTAGCAGATTTTATTAGACAGCTATATTGGGCTCTGGTTTTCATCATCTCACACAGGTTTATGCATCAAAGATTTCAGTTTGACGCTTGCTTTTTTCCTTTCCATTTTATAATATTATTGATGTATTATTTAACGATGGAAGATTTTGAACACACATGTTGATAAACAGACAAGGAGCTTTGTCTTCCATAGGAACATTGCTTTTTATCTTTTCTTCATCAAATTGTCAAGACTGCATACTTAATCACAGCTGGATGTTGGGCCTCATCTTGAACACCATAAAGTCAACGAGAGTTTTGCAACTGATTTTTATTGGAACAGGACCGAGCACAGTATTGGTAATGTGCAACTTATAAATGCCATTTGCACACATATCAATTTTATTAACTCCCTTAGTATGGAATTCTCAGGATGTAATGGTTTGGCAGGCATTACTTTAGATTTATAGTGCTCCAGGATGACACTATTAAGCCACATTCACACCTCTGAAAATCACTATAGCAACGGACTAGGACCAGTTCTTCCCCCACACTGGTGGGTGAGAATTATCTCAACAACTGAGGCTCCTGCTGCTGCATTTCGGGGGGCATCACTTCAGGAAAAGGTGCCTGTGTGAGATGGATCCACCAACAAAACCACACACAAATAAATATAGACGCAAACAGCACGAGCAGATGGTCACAAACTGGTAGACCAGAAATTATATAGGAAGGCATGGAATGTGTGGGACTGTCTAAGCAAACTGCAAGAGTGGATTTCTCCTTGGGAAGAGATGTCTTCTGAGCAGGTGGGACAGGAACAGGCTGCCCAGAGGAGCAGAGTTATCACCATTCCTGGAAGGGTTCACAAGACTGAAGTGGCACTTGGGGACAAGGTTTAGTGACTCTGCTAATGACTGGACTCTGTGATTTTAGAAGTGTTTTCCAATCCCAGTGATTCTGATTCTAACCTATGAATTTTTCATCCTCTACAGACCTGAAGACCTGAGACCAAAACTGGGAAGGTGGTTTGAACATTCCTTAAAATAACAGTAATTCCTATTAAAGAGAGAGGAGGTGACAGACCAGTCTGGCTCTCAGTGCTGCCTCCAGAACTCCACACGAGCCACATCTGACCTTCCAGAGCCCTTCTGCCCTGGCAGGGGAAATACCCACCCTTCATCCCTGAGAGGTTCCTGAGAATGAAACAAGCAGAAGGGCAACAGACAAGGAGAGATGAAGACAAGCTTCATGTGAAGTCAAGGGCACTGCTGGGGAGAAACCTCAGACCCAAAACTTCCCCTCGCCTTCATGGAGGGACAGGGATAATCCAGGGAGAGACTGACCTGAGTCACGGATTTCTTTGGGAGAAGAAATGAGGATTCTGCCTTTGTCTGAGAGAACAGATCACTAAAGAAAATCTGGAAGAAAGGCAGTCTCCTGTTGCTATGTCCTCAACTTACAGGTTTGCCTTTATCCTGGCTCTGAAACTGCCTTAAAACATCAAATATTAAGGAACCACTATTTTTCATAAGGATACTTTTAACTATTTCTTCATACTTTCAACTATTCTTTACATTTCTATTTGCCTGGGGGAAAAAAATGCATCTCTGACTCCAGCAACCTGTCAGTTATTGTACTTCTGAGTGGTATTTCAGAATTACAGGTCCATTTCCTCTGTAACTGTAACACATGGTAGAGCCTGAGTCACTTTTTTTTGGCAATGGTGTCACTCCTGACTAATGTTGAATCATGCTGGCAACACTATTTCATAATTTTCTAGCAGAAAAACTGCAAGCAACTCTTCCTCCAAACTATGACCTAACATTATTTTGTCTACAAAACAAAAATTAAACTCATTTTATACTTCCAAGTTTGAGCTGTTCTCTAACGAGTTACCTAATTCTGAATTATTAACTTCTAAAGCATTTCTGAGCAATGCTTTTTGATAAGATTATAGAGATACAGGCAGATAGAAGATAACTTTTAAAATAAAGGCTAGAGGAGTGACCTTCTCATTACTGGAGATGGAGTGTAACCATCACCAAAATCTCTGCTTTTCACTGTTTGAGAGATGGTAAAAGTGCTTCCCTCTTCCACAATAGGTTGGAGGGCAAAGTCTGATAGCTTCAAATGGGTGGCCTGTCTTCTCTGTTTTCTAACCACAGAGAAATAGATTCTCTCTCTTTCTGCAGTAATTTTAATTAGACAATAATCCAGCAGGAAACTCTTGTCCTCCAAGGCATGCTGAGACAAGTGCTGACAGGGGCATAAATCCCATCGTCTTAAATCAGCTGGGCTGGACCTGGCCCAAAGCTCTTTTGATTCATTGTGCTTAAAGGTTTGAAATAAAATGTCAAACCATTGCCATGGCCACTGCCATCAGCTGTGTCACCATCCTGGCTCCAGTGCATTCCCTGGCTTGTCACTGCATCGTGAGCATGGGGTGATACCAGCAAACACTTCTGGAAGGGGACTCGAAAAGGGAGAAATGAAAAATTACTTCAAAATTTGCTAGAGAAATGGTATTGTCCTTGCAAAATATCTCCTGCATGGAGCCTGAGATGCATTTGTCTCATGACCACATCCCTGCAAGTTTGCTTGTGCCTGAGTAACCTCTAAGCACTCCTTTGTTGATGCATTGCTGTGCTCCAGTGGATGACTTTTCAAAATGTGCTTTAGCTCACCAGGTATGGAGTTTACTCTTTCCTTTTCTGGCTAAACTGAGCACGTCCTTAAAGTGAATGCAGTCTTACAGGCATTTAAACATTCCTGCAGAACACATCACATATTGATAAGACAACATAATTTGTCCCTATTTGTTGGCAGATCACTAGTCAGGAAGAACTAAAATAATTAGTAAAATAATTAGGCCCCTCATTAGGAAAAGCAGGGGGAAAAAAAGCAATTAATAGTGAAGTCTAAAGACAGGAAAACTAATTTTAAGGTTTCAAAGGAACTAATAGAGTCAATGGGCAAAAAAGGGGTCTACTAACAATTTTTCTGGGAAAATAATTTTAAAATGCTGGGAATTTGGGGCAATACTCTCCATGTCAGAGGTAAATAGCACACATTCTCTCCAACATTCTTCAGCTCCTGTCAGCTCAGTTCTGCATACACATGTTTAACTTGCTTTGTTCTTCCTACAGATCAGGGTCTGGAGTTATTTAGAATAACTGCAATGTGTCTCTGCCCATGGCAAGGAGATTGGAACTAGAGGCTCTTTAAGGTCCCTTCCAACCTAAAAAACATTCTATAATTATGTGCCAGCTGCATGAAATGCATATTATGATCTGAGAAAATTCTGCCAGTGCTTTTTCTCATTTACCATTTTCCTCTCAGATAGGTTGTTCAGATCTGCTTCCCCAAACTTCACAATTTCAGCTAGTCCCTTAAATCTCTGTTTCCTGCAGACCGATCTCTGACAAAGCTCTTTTCTCCAACAAAGCCATTCCAAGGATTACTAAACTGCAAATCACTACTGAAAGTATTTCACGCTTAAATCTCGAAGTGAGCTAAACATGATTTACCTTCAAAAAGGAAAAAAAAAAAAAAAAACAAGCAAAAAAACCAACAGTCTTTGGATTGACACAGAAAACAGTCAGGAAAAAGGAAAGAGCATTCATTTGGAGCAAAGGGAAAATCCCAGTGCAGGTTACAAGGTGTTTGAGCTTGTGTTTTCCCAGACTGGATTATTGTTGTTATTAATTGCATGTCCAAACCTAAGTCCCCAGTCTTTAATGTGCAGAAAGACTTGTAAAAATAGGTGTTGCTAAAAGCTACTGTCTTCATAAAAACCTCTACAGAAACACAAACCAACGAGTGCAACACTGATTTTTATTTTCTGTTTTTCTTAAATGTATATCAGTGGGTTTTCTCCCTCAAAAGCAGATTGCTTATTCAAAGGAAGGCTGGATGAATGCTACACAGGCTCCCTTTAAAGTAAGAACAAGTTTCCTGCTTCCTTTTAATCTATCTGTAAACTGTGAAGTCTGCCATCAAGGAGCTCCATATTAGTTGTGGGTGTTAAAACCTGTCAATCATGCAAGATAATTTAAATTCGTAGGTTTCTTAGACATTGATTTTCTCCCAGATATCACGTGATCTCCTTCTTAAAAAGGATACAATAATTTGAGATACCTGTAAGAAAAAAAAACACATGAAGCTCATGAAGCTTGTAGGTTTGTTCCCAGGTATAATTTGGTGTTATTCTTAAATTTCCACATAAAGTCTCCTTTATAGGAGTTATTTTCATCTATGGTGATTAAAACTTCAGGATTACAGTTACAAATTTTCTAGCACAGAGGAAAAAATAAAGAAACCATTCTGCAATCAATTGTCTTCAACATGTGGGGTGTAATCTCTTTTAATGGCAAAATAATTCCCTACTAGGTGAGACCTTTGATCCATCTAACCCAGCTGGGGGAGCCTGCAAGCCTTCCTGTGGTTCACAGCCTTCTCCAGCAGCCACATTTCCAGGATTAGGGACATTACTGCAGACATCCCTGCCTGTTCCCTTCCATCAGGGTGTTTTTATGGACTCACTGTCCATGGAATTTTGTAACCCTTTTGAAGAGGCTGGTGCTGTCTCCACAACCTCCAGAGACAGCCAGTTCCAGACCTCACTCGCATTGCGGAACAAAAAAAGAACTTTTCCTTTGTAGGTTTTGGAGATTTTCTTTCTGTTCTAATGAGTTTCAGAACCAAGAGGGCTTTGTATTAAAATGCTCCTTTGGTCTCTCCAAAGCCCAGAACTCCAAGAGCACAGGGTGATGCACTTCTCTCTTTCCCTGGGCTTTCCCAGCACATGACTGTGCCCCTGAAAGCCACTGTCCCGTGTCAGTGAGGGTACAGACTCTTCCAGTCCTCTCAGCACTGCCAGATCACAGCTCACTGAGTCCATACATCTTCCCTTTCTCAGAGTCTCTCCATTTATCTTCACTCCTACAGTAAAAGTCTCCCTCTTGCACAGCCTCCCCTTTCTCCCTGCAAGGACATCCGTGGCAGAGATGCAACCTCTACATGTGGCAGAGAACCCATGAGGGGTGTGGATCAGAAGTTGGCTCTGCTGGAGACCTTTTAGCAGGAATCAACACAAAACCAAAGGAAAAACAAAAATTCTTCAAAGCAGCAGTTCCCAGGAAACACCAATGCCATGACATGGTATGTCAATAAATTTAATTTAACCATTAAAATGAATCTAAGGGTGACCTCTGCAAAGGTAGGATATAAAAACAAGCCTCTAACAACAGAGATTTACATTCAATACCCTTCTCTTGTAGTTTCCTAATAACACACAGCAAGCCCCACTGACTAGTACACATAAACACCTATAGGGATATAAAGAATGAAATGGACTAAGAAGAAAAAAAAAAAAGGAAAAAAAGGCAGGATTTGTTTAGCTTGGTTTTGTGAACTAATTCCTAAAGCTTGCTTCGACTGTTTTTCTGAAGTGGAATTTAGATAGATGCCACTTGGAGGCACTCTTATACTATTCTTACTTGAAGTTTCTTAGAAGCACTTCATGCAGGGAAAAGTAATTTTTTTTTAAATTTCTTTTTTCTTCTAATAATCATCTGGAAATGGGTAATTAACAATGGTTTGGGTAGTTAAACTTTGACATTACTTGTATTTATTACCTTGTAATTTTGTCAGAGGTAAACAGTCCCCTATACTCTCAGTAAAACTGACTTAATTCCCTTATGCAATGGGGGATAAGCTGTGTCTGTGATGCAATGCTGGCTCAAAGAAGTGGCTGGAAAGGATTACAAACTGCCAACTTACACAGATTATTCACTGTGTGGAGTTTTATCATTTCAGATTTGAAATTAAGCACTCAGTTTATCATTATATCCCTTATATATTAAATTATATAAAATTATCTTTGAGAAGCAGATAAAAGTATTTCTGTTTTATAGGCACATATAGTCTCTCAATTTTGATTGCATTTTAGATATGGAACCTTGGAATACATTTCAGTGTATTTGGAGAATTGTAAAATTCTTCTCAGTCTAAGCAGGGGTGACATTTTTCAAAGTACTGGAAGAGTACTTTTAAAATTTATATGTAACATGTTCATTAATTTTCAATAATTCATCAACCAAGAAATTAATCAGGCTAAAAGAAAGCTTGGCCACTGCTTGCAAGGCAACACCTTGCACACCTGAGAAAGCCTACAAGAGAGAGAAAAGGACTTGGAACACAATGTTTTCCTTAGTAAAGGATACATAAAAAGGGAATGGGTTTATTAACAGGGAAAAAACAAAATCATGATTCAGAAAGTCACAGATTGAGCCCTTTTCACTCAAACCCTGGGCTGTGCAGCCACTCTCCTGTACCACCTCACACCTCTGCAGGGGTCAGCCAAACACCACTTGTAAGGGAATGATGCAGGGGGTCAACCAAAATTCCCATTTGTAAGGGAATGATGCAGGGTGCAGTTTCCTGGATGTGCTGAGGATGTGCAGCACAGGCCCTGTGATGAGGGGCTGCTGTAAATCCTGCCAGCACAGCCTTATGGCATCCAGCAAGAGCAATTTTACAAGTTCCTCTCATCCCAAATCACCATTTCACACAGCTCACTGTGAGGTTCAAACTCATCTGAACAGAGATGCACCTCGCCCTCACCTTTCCAAAGAAATCCTTGCATATGCTCTAGATAAATATTAGGAATTCCTCAGAGAGAAGAAGATTAGCACAAACTGTACTTGAGCAGAGCATAAGTCTAAATAGTGAGTGGTGAGGGATAATTCCTGCCTGGGGAGCCATCAGGACAAAGAGTGCTCAAAGAATGATGGCTTTCAGCACTGTCACAAAGGAGGTGGCAAGTGGAGGATGGGAGAGCATGAAAGCCAGGGAAGTCCAGTGCCATGAGAAGAGCAAAGGCAAATGGATTTTAACCCTTTGGAAATCTGGCTCCACTGGCATCCTGCTTTTTGAGGCCTAAGTTTGTTTTGTAACATGTACTCACTGTGCTTTTCTGCCAGCCTGGTTTTCTTTCCTGACAGAGGAGCAGCACAGAGGCTCAGGGCAGCAGTGCCAGGTCCCACATCCCAACTCCAAGAGCAAGGAAAAGCCAAAGCCCCTGTCTATCCCATCCCATCCCATCCCAGACCCAGCACCCACCAGATGTGCTTTCCAAGTAGGAAGTTACCCACAGGGGATTCATCTTTAATGACTGTGTCCAGCTTCTACTTGGACTAAAAGTCTCTTTACAGTGCCTTTTTATATTCTCCTCTCTGCTAAAGACACCTAAGCTGAACATGTACAGCATATGGAATATGCTATATTGACTGTGAAAAAGTGATGGAGAGAGTACAAATTTTCCCAACATCCTGTAGCAGGAGTTTCAAAGATTATCCCACACTTCATAGCTTGTTTGTTTTGCATCTGCCACCTCCTACTCACCCCTCTATCTCCCATCACTGGAAATATTTTTTTATTTTGCCCTTTTCCCCTTCCCTTTTCATTTGCTTATGTTTTCTCTTTTTCACTCTACCCCTAATCATTTCCCTGTTGTTCTCCTCTGCATTTATTTTTCTCTCCAGTTTCTACAGCTCTCTCATTTCAGGCACATATTATTGGCATAAAAATATTGTCTGCAAAATTAAGGAGGAATTGGAAAGTCACAGTCCCTAAGAGGCAGGATTTCTTACAGGTCTTGTTCTATTCAGACACATCTTCTGGCACTATTCACAATTCCAAATTGTATTGAGTAAATACCTAAACACTTGTTTTCAGTGAAGTAGATGGCTTTCCATATCTTTCTTTTTCCACATCTTTCCTTTTTCACATCTTTCCTTGCTCTTTGGCTGTGAAAGACTTTTTACACAACAGAAAGACCTAACTGGAATTTGACCTAAGCCAAGAACTTACACAGAAGTCAAATTTCCTGAGAACAAAGTGATGGGGCAGCACAAAGGAGCTGATGATTGATTTAATGAACATACTTGTCTGTGAGATGTTACCCCACCACTGTCAGGTCAGTTAAACTTGGTTTTCTGAACAGCCCTCCATTAAGGACAGTCTGGAGTCAAAATCTTGGCAGTAGCTGGATAGTGGGGCATTAAGGAGTCATAAATATCCTTTCTTGGCCTTGCTGCTGTTTCATGGAAGCTCAGTAGGCACCTCCATGACTTCATGGTAAAAGCACGAAGACCCTGCAGAGGAGAGGTCAGCTCCAAGTGGTAAACCTCCCTCCTTAAAGGTGATACCAGAGCACAGGAAAGGCTTCTCTTCAAGTTAAAAGTTTCCTTTTAGCCAATATTTCATCCCCCTTCAGGTCACCAAATGATTTATGCTTGTGATTTTACAGCCAAACTGGTCTCTGATGCTAATTTGACAAGCCAACTGGTGAATCCTTAAAACACTTTCCTGTTAAAGTGACTAGACAGAGTTGAAACTGTGCATTAGGGCGTCAATCACAGAAACCATCTGCTCTAACAGGGTTTTTTGTTCTTTCCAAATTCAAGCTTTCTGAATGAGATGCTGACTGTTTTATGAAATACTGACAAGAATCAGTATACAAGAAATTACCTATTCAGCATCTCTAAGAGATGGTAATTGACAGTAGTCAGTTAAGAAGTAAAGATGTTTTGAATGATTAACATTAGGGAGGATGAGTTATAGAGTCTCTTTGTTAACTCTGTATTAAATTAACCTTCCTAGCACTTACAATTTGAGAATTGCTTTGCAAAACACTACAAATGAGCCTTAAGTGCAAGGCATTGTTTCCCATGGCTAGTCACAACAGCCATAAAATAAATCTGGGGTCTAGACGAGCTTTGCTGCCTTTCTTCAAGACAATATCCTAAGGTAATTTTATTTTTGGCCATGAATGACTCACTATCACTCCATCTTTTCATTTATCACTCTAATTCTTCAAAACTGAGGGAGAGTGACTCAGAGCAGTTTCCCCCCTTGATACCAGTCAAGGAGAGAAGAAGATTGCCCACCTCCAACCTACCAGGCTTACAGGATCCAAGTGGACCGAGGCACAGACAAGTGAGTCAGACCCCAGGGCTGACCCTTCTGGAACAGGAAGTCTGACCCAAAACCTCCTGGGGCCCCTTTCCTGCCTAAATTGCCCTGCAACCCTCAGATCCCAAAATAGTCAACTTGCCCCAATATCTCTGGATGACAATTCATAGACATCAGGCTGATCCTGCCTTATCCTGGACACATCAATGTTCCCTGACCTTCCACAGGTTTAAGGCAGTGATTTTATTGATTTATTTTCCACCAAATTCCAAATCTGATCTCTGCTTTACCCCCTTGAGCAGAGCTAATACTGAATTACCACACCAAGGTTTTCTGGGGAGACAAAATTTTCCTTTCCTAGACTTTCTTCCCTTCAGACACTCCAAAGGTATTTTTGATTGACAGAAGATTATCATGCAGAGAAATACTAATATTTTGATCACAGTTACTCTGAGATTTCATGTCCCTCAGTAGCTACATGGCATTGCCATCCTAAACCTCTGACAGCAAACTGTAACCAGCCTCTTTTTGGATACCTGAAGGTTGAGGAGACACTTTGCTATTCTAAGGACACAATTTACATAGATAAGACAAGATAATAACAAGAACTCAAGCTGAAGGAACAATTTCATATCAGACTCCTGTTAATATACAATGAGATTTGTCTTTAATTTATTGTGAAAGTAGCTAACAACTTTCTTTATGATGTATTTCCTATACTGGGAAATGAATCCTTCTCCCTTCTCTTTACATTCACAGAAATGGCATGAAGTTTTAATTTGTTTCTTGGTGAAGTCCCTGAGGCTGCTTTCATCAAATCACAGAATGGTTTGCGTTGGAAAGGACCATAAAACTCATCTGTTCCATGTCCTGCCATGGGCAGGGACACCTCCCACTATCCCAGAGTGCTCCAAGCCCTGTTCAACCTGTCCTTGGACACTTCCAGGGATCCAGGGGCAGCCACAGCTTCTCTGAGCACCCTGTGCTAGGGTCTCCCCACACTCACAGGGAAGAATCTCTTCCCAATATCCCATCTCTCCTTGCCCCCTGGCAGTGCAAAGCCACTGTCCCTTGTCCTGTCACTCCAGGCCCTTCTCCCCAGTCCCTCTCCAGCTCTCCTGGAGCCCTTTTAGGCACTGGAAGGGGCTCTGAGTCTCCTCAGAGCCTTCTCCAGGCTGAACCTCCCCAGCTCTCCCAGCCTGGCTTCAGATCAGAAGGGCTCCAGCCCTCTGGGTATCTTTGTGGCCTCCTCTGGACCTTCTCCAGCAGCTCCAGGTCCTTCTTTTGCTGAGTGCCACAGAGCTGCATGCAGTGTTCTGAGTGGGGGTCTGACTTTTGAGAAGAACCTGTCCATTAACATCTTCCTTTTATGTGTTGAAATAGAAAAGAAGAAAATGGGTGAGTGAACGTGACGCTACAAACATATTTTTCTATATTAGAAAAGAATGGGATTAGGAATATGTATTGTATTACAGCAGAGCATTCCTTTATCAGCAGGCTGTGAAGCTGAGGATGCTTTAGGCGTTCTCTGCAAGGATGCTCAACAGACTGCAGGGATAGAACAGACCTCCTCTCCATGAAATCCTGCTGACAGCTCCGAGCTGAATGCTGCAGTTCCTTGTCCCCTTAAGATAACACAATTGCTTGGATGCACAGCATCTTATGCAGTTTATGAGGCAGTGATCAATCTCTGATTGACAATTCTAATTAGCAGCTCTCTTATGTGCAACATTATGGCATTTTATAGCAACTTTCTCCTGGATATTAAACCTCCACAACCATCTTACACAGAAATAAAGTACTTTATAGATCATTTGATACCCAATGCTATCAATTATGTTTGTTTATACTGAAAGGCTTTGTTGGTATTGTAATATGCTGGGTTTGATATAAAAATTCATATCTTTAATACCTAGTAATATCTTCTAAAGCCTCAGCTTTTCTTCTCTGAAAAGCTCTTGGCTTTTGAGGCTGACACAGGAGCAGGACTACTGTGTCCTGTTATTGCTATTTCCAGAACACTGTGTATTCCAAGTACAAGGTTTTGTACTTTTAGAGATGAGATTCTTTTCCCCCCTCCAACGACAGTGATTCATAATAGAATACAGAAATCATAAGAAAAATGACATCTGTTTAAAAAATATGGTTCTCTGTTACAGTCACAATGACATATCACATTTTGCTTGGTTGAAAACAGCTAGAAAATGGTGTTCATTTGAGATGTGTTATGAAAAGTCTAAACAGATTTGTCATAGAATAACAACCTTCTCCCCCAGTCCCACCTCAAACTAGGAAATAATTACACATCAGGGTCATTTCTGATCATCCCCATTAGACTCTGTAACTAGGAGACCAAAGTCCATCAGAAACACAGGAATAGGCTTGGGTTTGAGTCACCGAGTTCCTCACCTGTACTAAATATGAGTTTGTTTGAGGGCATTTTTTCCCTCCCTGATATTTCTTTTGGAAAACTAGGCTTTCCATCATACAGAAGGTGATAAATTACTGAGAAAAACACAGTATCTTTTCTTGTCATGTGTGTGGCTTGTACCAGAGATCTGTTTTCCCTGGTGTTCTTGGAGGAAGAGACAGTATATAAAATAAAGTTTTCCTTCTCCCTCCCCAGAAATCCCTAAACAGTAATTTGATCTTAAATGTTACCTTAAGCCTACTTTAAATTAACCACCCAACACTTCCAAAACTAAATTTAAAGATGAGGAATCAGCAAAAATTCTGTAACAACACCAAAAGAAAAAAAAAAAAAAAAAAAGATTGCAAAGTACAGATAAGGAGGTTGATGATATATACACTTGAAATACCAGATATCAGCAGACAGAATGCAAAGCACAGCAGGGCAGTTACAACTCGGTGCGATTCATCTTTTAAATGATAAGGCTTCTCTAATTTTATGAAGTATTTGTCATATCAAATGCTTCCTAGTCCCATGAAAAATTTCTTTGATTTCCATCCCTTAGGATTTTGATGTACAGTACAGTGCTGCCTTCATATCAGGATTAATGTTGGTATTATAAATAAACCACTCGATATTTAGGGCTATTAATGGTGGTAAGTGACACCCTGAAAGTTGAATTTCCACACTGAACAGTAACTTTACAGTATTGTACAAACCAGGGGCTGTACAGGGATGATCTCCTCTATTTTATTCAGAAGGGAGAGGGCCTGAAGATCCATTGATTTCAAACTTATTTTGCAAGTTTGCATTTAAATATCATAAATCCTCCCTGTAAATTGAGAAAATACATTTTTCCCCTTTGGAAATTAGTCAGGAGGCAATTTATATGCATATATCTAATACATAGGCACGCAGACATATAAAAATGTGATTTGAGGGAAGAGATTGTATTGCATTAATAAAAGCAAAGATAAAAATTCAAATAGGAGCTTCAGCATAACCAGTCCCTTCAAGTCACATTGACTGTGCAGGAGTTCAGCCACCCAAGCTGCCCTTTGGCTTCTCCTGCCGGGTCATGTCCTGCACTCGGGCACCTCCCGCTCCCTGGCTCAGGGATTTCTCCTTTGGCTGCCAGCCCCAGGCCCTGTTTGCACAGCCAGGTGCTCTGCTCATCCTCTGCTAACGAGGCACTTCTTCTGCTCCACTGAAAAACTTGGTCTCTTGCTATTTTAGCAGGCTTCATTCCCTCCTACCTACGCCTTCTCACCCTCACCCCCCTCCTCTCCTGCCAAAACACACCTTTCCTGAACCACTTCTTCTCCATTTCAGTTCCGTGCCTCTCATATAAAGAGATTCCTGTGTGAATCACCTGAATACCCCTGGTCCCCAAACACCAGGGAGAACCTCTGCTACACCCTCAGGGTTCTTATGTTTTACCTTTAAATTGAGTTTTTCCATCTCACAAAACAATTTGTGTTGAACATTTTCACTCAACCTGTTAAAGAATGAGGCACCTTGTTCAGATTTAAACAGAACTCTCTCTGCTACGTATTAAAATAAAATACAAAATTACCTAAATTTTCTTCATGTGTTAAATAGCAATAATCAGAAGTGGCAAAGGATGCTAATAGCCAGCAGCACTTGTACTTGGAGAGAGGGAGGCATCAGCCTCACCCACCCTGAAATGATTGTTAAATTTGGCAGCACTAACACGGCCCCAGACAAGGATAAATCTTCCTTCTCATCCGCATTCAGGCACGGTTTGGAACTGCACTGCCTGTTCTGCACTTGTGCTTTTCTCTGCTGAGTTTGGGTGCAGAGAGGTATAAAATATGCAGCACGGACCCCTGGTGCAAACTGGAGGATGTGTGGTTGCTCCTGCTTTGATGGAGGGAAAATACATCTCGCTCATCTGTTCTCCTTGGACTGCAGAGGCAGGAAAAGGGATGTCCATGGCAAGCTTTTGGAAAGGAAAGTGCTCTTAGTCCAAATAACTGAGGCCAGTAATAAAAGAAAGCCATTAAAAATAGTTCTAATAGTTGATTAAAACTATTGTTTGGTGTGACATTCCTTATAGAGCAGAAATACTTCCACAATTTTAAGGTGTTCAACTCGTGGAGTTTACATTTTAACTGTATGATACACCTCAAATCTCACTTAGCAATCAAATTTACTAAATAAGTATTGGAAAGCCTTCAGTGTATTTTAAATAACATCCATGGATTTTTATCCAGTATCTTTAGACCTATATTCAAAATCATACTGGAGTAATGTAGCATGTAAGCAACACTTATGCTGAGGAATTTGCTTTCTTCTATTTTTTTTTTTTTTTGTAAATATATAGAGACACACCAAAAAAAATCGACTTTTTTGGTATAAACTAAAATTTCTCAACTTCTGTTGTTATTTTTTTTTTTAATATTTGATTCAGGTGACAATTCAAAATTAAGGCATTTACATATAAAGGGCAGTAAAACATAAAACATTAATTTTGCATTTTAACATTAATTTTATCTCAGATACTTTATGCCACTTCATAAAATTTAAAGCTATTAAATTTTAATTTAAAGGCTTCACTTATATTGAATTTTAGCACTTGCCTTATTTAAAATAGACCTTCAGTACAGGAGATGTAATTTAAGATGACCTGTAAAATGTATAGACAAAGCATCTTCTGCTATGTGTCCTATACCAGGTCGATTTTACTGACATGCCCTCAAAAATTAACTTACCCTTGACAAGGAAATTATTTCAAAATGCTCTTTTGTTTTTCTTTATCGTTGTACAAGGGAAATGGGTTAACAGAAAATTCAATTGCCTGAGATTATCTGGGAACTCAGAAGTAAAGATCCAGATTGAATATGCATCTTCAAACACCAGTACCTTCCCAAGAGATCTTACCCTGTATCATACCAGGTTTAAAAAATCGCCCAAGATAAATAGCAGACATGTCAGCCAGCAGCCCTGCCTGCTGTTTTCCCTAGTTAGAAATGCAAACAAGAATTGACCTGTGCCACTGCTGATCTCAAACCAGTTATCAGAGTGCATCTCCTTCAGCAGCCAGGCCAAGGGAACTCGAGTCAATGACCGTGGATAAAAGCTTTTCCGATAAACCCTCGATCCATTAAATCAAATGGCGACTTTAAATTGATGAAGATTAAAATAAATTATTTCTTAATCCTGATGTATCAATCTATCATAGGTGGTGGCACAATGCAATGAGCAGCAGCACTAAAAGCTTTATGAAAGTCATCTCCTCTTCCCCCCGAGCCCGGGGGTAGCCGTGGGTGGGAGAGGAGTTAGAGCAGAGGGTGGAGGAGGGAGGGTCACAGCTCCTGTGCAGGGGGAAGGAAGGACCTGATGGTGGCACCTCACTGTGAAAAGTGACTGACAAAGGTTCACAGCACAGCACAGAGGCTGACAGTGCCACAGACAGGACCAGCTACTTTGAGGAGCATAAGGAACAGGATACTTCCTCAGTCTAGGGAATATTTACAGTGTTATCTACTCTTATCCTATTGTTAACAGGATTGAGAAGCACAGAGACCCTTCAGTTTGCTGCTGAAATGCTGGTAATTCTGAACTCTTGATTAATTCTGAACTCTTGATTGCTTATGATTATCATAATAATTTAGGGAATGGTAACAGTTAACTCTTCTTGGAGCATGCTCACAGCTATTTTTTAAATAACAAGAAATCAAAGCAACAGCTTCTTTCAGAGCTCTTGCAATTCACAAAAAGAGGAAGTGGTAACTCAAAGGAACATTTATTTATTTATTTTTAAACCAAACTATTCTAACCCAAGAAATATACTATGGGGACATTCAGGCATGTTTGTATCCAGATCCAAACCTGGCCATTCCATTATTTTATATTTCTGCCTGATGTATTTCCCACTGGTCCTCCTGGATTCAAGCTCTTGCCTCACCATCACCTGGTGAAATGAGGTGTTGGTTTTCATCCACTATACTGGATCCTCATTAGAGATTGTTTCTCTGTTAACACAAAGGAAAGAGGGACAATGACTCCAAGGAAGTGCCTGAAGTGGGACAGCTCCATGTGTGGCCATGTCCAAGTATCCCAGGCTGTGCAACCTTCCCCTTGGTGCCTTTGTTTAGAAATTCCAACGTGTGCTGGCCAGCATGGTGGTCTCTCCTCACACCTGATGGCTTTCACTACTGTGGGAGCTTCCCAATAATTGATATTTCTCTAAGCACACACAGTTTGGCATCAGGACAAGGACATCATTACAAGCCCACCTTCCTTTCACGCTCAATGTTAAGAGCTTAAAAAGACCAGATGAGTTTTTCTACAGCTCCTGGAGAGTTTGGTCCAGTGAATACTCAAAGACCTTTATTTTATGACCTTTGCTTCACAGGTCAGCTGAGCTCTTTATCCACCCATCATGTACACTCTGAGCTGCAACATTTGAGAGATCTAAACCCAAAAATGAACCAAGAAATGTTTGACTTTGAGTTGCATTTCACTTCAGACATTCCCTATGCACCACTGCATTCTCACAAAAGGCAAATCTGATGGGAATACTGCATGAAAGGGGGTTTTCTTCAGGTTGTGAGACCAGTATTGACAACTCAAGACTTCAGATAAAATCCCCAAATTTTGAAGTCTTGTAGTTCATAATTCGTATTTACACAGCCAGATAAGCAACTCATAACATTTTACATTTCTTACAGAAATAAATCTTGCAACATCTGTGTGAGATAGAAACTTAAATAGAGTCATTTTACAGATGAGGAAACTTAAGCACAGAGAAAAGTGCATGACTAACAAATTGACATTTACTTTCAATGTCTAAAATGGACTCTCAGGCATCTAAATGATGGCTTAAGTATCACATTCAGAAATGAGCATTTTGCTCCAATTAAAAAAAAAAGGAGCTGTCAGGTATAAAAATACATAACCCCCTAAAAATAACCTAGTTAACATCTTAGGTTGATTAAAAGACTTCTAACTTGTACCTGGTAACTTTCCAAACAGCAACCAGAGGGGGAAAACAGAGGTCTAAATATTAATGGGATTTTTGTGGCAGGATTTTTGCCACTGGACCCACTATTACTATAAAGAGAAGTGATTATTTTTGGCTTAAAAGTGTGTGGTTGGGATGTTTATTTACCACCTTGGTAAGTGAAAAAAAACCCCTTCAATTCACAAACAGAAGCACAGTAGGACAGTTAGCAACTGCTATTGCCAACAGTGGGTCCATGCCATGATGAAAACTATAGAACTCATAGCTAAAGGAAGTTTTGGAATTTTCTATAGCAGGACATTCTTAAAGAATTTTTGTTTTAGATATGAGGCAGCTTTATGTTTTCCCTAACTATGAACCCAGGGCATGCATTTAATTTTGATTTTTTTTTTTGTGCCTTCAAAGCTTGGTCATGCCACGTTCACCCACCTGCCACTTCCCAAACCTCTTTTCTTCTCCTCGAGCACAGAAGATGGCCCAGACAATGCAGCAATCATTCAAATCACATCTGCAGCACACACCTTGGATCTGCTATGGCTCGCACTGCTTCTATCCCTTGCAATAAATTTTAATCAGATACTTTGTACCCTGTTGTACTCTTGTCTGAAACCATCCAAAGTGCTGTTGTTGCTACGGAAACCACTTCCCCTTATCTTCACACTCGTCTCCACTGCCTCCTTCCCTCCCTTTCCCTCTCCCCAGGTTTTCCTTGGCTCCAAGGGACAACTCTGGCACCACTGAGCCATTTACCCCCTCCTACCTTTGGGTGCCAATGCACTTGAAGCACATAAGAAATCCCTGCCACCAGAACTGGTGGTGTTTAGAGCATGATCATCCCTGACAGGCCCATTATGTTTTATTAGTCCCTGCACAGCAGGGAACAAGCCAATCCCAAAGGCTGCAACAGTGAGGAGAAGCTCTAACCCACTGTGGAAAAATGGCAAAAATTCAGCTCTGGGCTCTTCTTGCAGGAGACAAAAGAAGAAATAGATGGATCAGAATATATGGGCTGGATAAGCAAGTGTTTGGGTATTTCTCCTAAGGAATGAAGTTCCAGACCCCTTCACTCTCCTCTGCAGAGTCCCCCCACCACAAGAATCCCACCAGAGGAAGAGTTGTTTACTCTTTCAGGGAAATCGAGTCCCCTGAGCCATTTGACTGCAGAATTGATTTCTGACCCTTTGTTTCCTTCCAGGCTCCTGATGTTTTAATCATCAGAAAGGATGCTCGTGTTTAGTGTTAGATGTTCTCAAAGCTGTGAGCAGCTGAGTGTGCAGAGAATGGTTCCATCACCACAAACACAAGGGAAAAATAAGAAAATGGGGAATTTGGCTTTTGCCATGACCCTCCTGCAGGCCCAGAACCAGAAGGCAGAACTAAGCCAGGCTGTTAAATGAAATAGGCACAGAGAAAGCACAGTAAGGAAAGAAAGTCAACAACCATTAGAGTACTTTCTTCTACAGGAATGGATAAAACAGCATTTGAATAACATTTCAAGTTTTATTTGGCAGGTTTTTCAGGGAAAAGGAAATTCATTCAACATACACAGTTCCCTAATGGAAAGGCCCCTTTAACTATCTATTGTGGCTGTCAGTAATGGGAATTTTGACATATTTGCCCTTTTTCTACACTCATTACTCTTCTCCCACCCTGCTTTTGCTTTTTATCACACTCAGCTTTGTTCAGGGGGGAGTAGAAGAGGCAAAAGGCAAAATTCAGAGCTAAAGAGCAAACAACCTCTAATATTACAGAGCTTTCTCTGTGCTTTTGCTTTCCCCAACTAAGCCTCCCTGCCATTAGTATTGAGTGTAAGGAACCTGCTGGGTCTGTTGCAGTTGTCCTATTGACTTTCTCTGGATGAATAAGTTCCTGTCAAGAGCAGCACTAAATATCCACTTTAGGAAAGCACTTTTAGCCATAAAGAGCACATTTTCCCTTCCTTTCTAGAGTCAGAGCCAGCGCTGCAAAGCACAATGAAAATGCAGTCTTTGGAGACAGATATAATTATAAGTAAATACTTCACAGGCATTAATTAGCAACATTTTTTTCACCTGTGGTTTGTGTAGGGAGTCAAACATCCCTCAGCAGAATTTGCTGCTGCTCCTATACTTGCTACCAACACTTCACAAGTAATAATTACACCAAACCCTTGTACTGCACCAAGCTTCAGGTGCTTGAAGAAGATGAACCCAAAACCTTAGCTGGGGATTTTTAATTTTTTTTTCAGTCAAAACTAGCTAAGATACTGATTCTGAATCAACTGCATGGTAGTCTCTTAATATTTTCTTGCGATCAGGAGCTGAATCAGGGATAGACCCATTGCCAAAAAAAAAATCACAAAATTCCAGAATGCTTATTTAGGATTTCAGCTAATTATCTGAAAAAAAAAGTCATTGAGAGGAACGAAGCAATGGCTCATCTGCATTCAGCATCAGTGCCATAAGATGAAGGTTAAAGAAAAAACTGTACAGAAACAGGAAAGCAGAAGCGACAAAAATAAAGTCCAGTGTATTGGTCCACAGCCTTGCAGAAGAGCAGAGCAAATGCTCACTGAGGAACACAAGCCATGGGGCTGTGTTTGCCAGCAAAGAGAGCAGCCAATTTCTTTGGGCTCTGCATGTCCAAAGGCTATGCAGCTTTTAATCAAAGCCTACTGCTCTCACCCACTTAGACAATTCATTACTGATATAATGAAAGGCCTTAAAGAATTCCTTAAATTATTTTTCATACAATAAATTTCAGAATTCTTGACTCACTTGGCAGAGTTCTGCCCTTCCCTTTAGGCAGAAAGCACAAAAGAAGTTGTTCCCTTGCTTTGTTGGGGGGATGTTCCGAGTTAGGGTTCCTGTGCTGAATAAGGAAACCTCATGCATATATTGCTAAGTTATTACAGAGGTTTTATTCTGGAGATTATCATCAATAAACCTGCATGTTATAGAAAATTCAGAGACAGGTGGAAGAGAAACATCAACACATTCATCTGAAAACTAAGGGAAATGTTAGAAAGACTGGATTTGTTTTGCATAAGCCTTGGAACGTGTGCCACCAGCGTGGCCCTGGAGCAGCTTTGGGAAATGCTGGCTGTGAACACGGACTGTGGAAAAACACCACAGCCACTTCTGGCTGTGACTCAGCATCATGACAGCCTCCTGACACAGCCTGCTGCCACCACGCACTCAGAGGGCTCCTTCAGTGCCACAACCTGTATTTCCATTCCTCAGCACCTCCAGGTTTGCTTCTCCTGGTGCTCCTGAGGGTCTGGATCACCTCGTCCCTCAGCTGGGCAGAGGGAACATCCACAGAAGCACCTTCAGATTTCCATTTGAGATGCAGAGTTCACTGTTTGAACATGTGAATATGCAGTCAGGAGCTGTCAAAAAATCGTGCAGCTATTCACTGGAACAAACAAGAGAGGAGAAATGTCTTAATATCAGAGCTGGCTTGACATTTCCCAGCATAGCTGGATCTGGCTGTGGTCTGCAAGAAATCAATTCAGAGAGAAGCCACAAATATCAGTAATGCCTTGGTTCATAAACTTTTATCCTTGCTGGTATGAAAGTCCTATTAAAGTAAATAGGGCGAGAGCCCAGGCTCAGGTTGAGGGCCCAGAGCAGGTAACAAGTCAAGCGGGCTCTTTGGAAGCTCCCTGGGGAAAAGTCCAGGGATAACACGTGGAAAACAGCCCTAAAATTTTTTTCCTTCATATATATTGCCCTTATTTTATCTACCCTGGACAGCTTGAACTAAGGAGATTGATTAGTGCCTTAGTTTTGGTAAAGATCATATAAATATTGATCATTACTGGAAAAGTTCAAAATCCTTTTAAACCAATGCCTTTTGTTTGGGGCCAATTAATTTTTATTCACATATTTTGAAATTAAAAGTTCCTGATTCCACCTACTTGACAAATCATTTTAAGCATTGTAAATAAGAAGCTTTTATAGGACTAGATAAATCACTGGAAGATTTTAAGGACTGCAATTCACTCCTTTAGATCTGTTATTTTTGACAAGAGGGAAGAAAGGTTAGAATAGTGTACAGCATAAATAATTTTCAACTAATGACCTAAGACTTCAGGGTCAGGTCTTTCAGGGGTTTATTATTAATCTCTTGACTTCAACTGACTTGTGGTTTCATTTGTGGGATTTTTTTTTTTAAAGCAAATAAGGAGATCTTCCTTTTAGAAAAAACATTGTCAGTTTTAGCTATTTTCTCTGGTTTTCACAGATTAAGGTCTTGATTATGGTTTTCCCGAATGCATGGCATGTTTCAGATGAAGAGAAGGGCTTGAGAGCTATTTTAGGTGGTGACAGGATTTAGCACTAATTGGGTCTACACTGGGAATTATTCTTACAGGTATTATTACAATGGAAATAGAGACAGCCAAGAGGACAAACACTTATTTAGAGAAGACATACACTAAATAGAAGAGTGCTTGCAATAATTAATATTCCAAAAACCCATGAAAGTAAATTGGCAGTAAAGAGGCAGAATTGCAACTTAGATTTCCAGGTCTCTGCTCCAAAACTAAGCGAGGTCAAGGATAGGATTAATTTCTTCAGTACAGGTTATGGTCTCAGTGACTGATTAAATTTTATATGACCATAAAGGCCATAAAACAAATAGAAAGAGAAGAGGGATGAGAAGAGTATCTTTTAATCATCTAACTGGGAAAAAAATTAAAAATCAAGAGCCACTGGAATTTTCTCCATAGAATCCTAAGATGGGGTGGGTTGGAAGGGACCTTAAAAGATCATCTACTTCCATGGGCAGAGATTTAATCAGTAAGTTGGTTTTAATATCCAGACAATTCTTTATCAACAGTACAAACATGAACTGCAGAACCTTATAGCAGGGGCTAAATGTGCAACATCCAACCACAAAAACAATAATTCTGCATACTAATCAAAATATTACACTATTAAGGATAAAACCTATTGAAAATAGACTTTTTCAGAAAGAGGTCTGATTTTCTATCAGGTGCCTTTTACTCCTGAAAATGTAAAAGCAACTCCCATTTAGGTTAAAAGTATTAATAACTGCTTTAAGTACATAGTGGATGAACTTTTACATTTGGTTTTGTTGGGGGTTTGGGTTTTTTTTTTAATATGCAGAGAAGTTAAGATATCTCTATTTGGAAATTTCTCCCTACAAAGTTTGGGAAACACAGACTTCTGTGAGGCTGAAATGACCATGTGTTTGTTAACCTGACCTTGGTGTCTTCTTTCTCTCAGGTGGAAGGGGTGGCTGAACAAAACCCTTCCACTCTGGAGGCAGATTTTGGAGCTGATTAGTCAGCCACACACTTAAGTCTATTAATACATAGCACTATTGCCATGGTAGCAGGTTAAAGTTAGAAGTAACTAGATTTGAATAATTTAAATATGCTAAAAATACCAACTTCTGGGCTTAAGTGGTTCTATTTGTCACCCATAATGACAATTGCCACCTATGCTAGAAAGTCTCCTTGGAAAACTTAGTCTCAGCATGTGCAGAATTTTCTCATCTATGTGATCATGCTCCAAAATCTGTGTCACAGTTCCATCTGCAGACACCAAAATCAATGGGTTTGTTTCTCAGATGTAGTAAATACAACATCCAGCTGGATTTCTATCATAAACCAATAACCAGATAATTACAAGAAGGTTGAGTACAATTAGTTGGATTTGGTATGGCCCAGGTAAGCTGGGCCTCCAAAGGAATCCATGCACAACTTGAGAAGTTTCCCTTTTCCCACACATTTACATCAACACAGAGACCAAATAAAAAAAAAATAATGTAATACATTTAGGATTTAAGGAGTTTTGCAGTGCAAACATATGATAAAAAACTACAAAAGATGTAAATATTACTAAATAATATTGCCCTACTATAAAAGATTTTTGACCATGCTTTGAAAAAAACAAACCCTTCCCCCAAAAACTAAACCAAACCAACCAATCCAGAACACAACAAACCAAACCATAAAAATTCACTCTGAGTTTCAGAGAGGTGGTAAAAAAAAGTTATCTCCCCTACATCATTTTACCAAAGTGCAACCCAAATGTAAGGTAAAATTTGTTCGGTTTCTAAGAATTTCTTACTTGGTGCTCCAGACTCACTAAATTAATGCAGTGTCAATTCCAATCAATCAAACCCACTCACCTAAGTAAAATCCTACAGGTGCATTACTGTTTCCAGGACTGACTGACTGACAGCCATGGCAAAGAGACAGGGCTCACAATTAACAAAAAAAAAATCAAAACCAATTTCTGTCTGTATTTAGCACAGACACCATACTTCAGATCTTAGCTTGTCGTATTTGTTTCTTAATTAAAAAATCTAACAGGGAACATTAAACATATTCCTTTTTCATCTTTCAATATGCAAATTGTAGATGGAGGCCTACTGGTAGCAGCCCACTGAAGGCTGTGGCTGGATACCATGCAGGTGCAAGGGGGAAAGATAATTTTAACATCAAGTGATTACAACTACAAATTCAGCTATCACTATCCCAGCTGGGAAGCTGATCTAATGGACACTGGATTGAAGATTTTGAATGAGAAGTAAGAAAAATGCAGAATGCAGGAGAATATATGGTTACCTCTATGGTTTAATATAATTTGGGAATGGACAAGCTTTTTCACCTTCTAGGGGATTTAAAAAAAAAAAAACAACCAAACCTTTTTTTATTTCTGTGCCAAGTCTATAGAAATGAAAGCTTTTTTTTTGCTTTTTTGTTCACCCTACCCTGTCCATCTGGTTCAACTCTTTCCTACTGGTATGACCACAAAGCCCTGGATCTACAAGGGTCTGACCATCCACATCTGGGTGCAGCTGTGTCCACATGTCTGTCCCAGACTCAGGGGATGTCAGGCAGCACTGACTGGCCCACGGTGAAATGACTCTGTCAAGCTGCCCACAGTGCAGGTGTGGGTGGGAGGCAGCAGAGCTGAGGTCCTGGCAGGTACAGACCCTCTGTCTATGGAGTTTCCCTAAAATGATGTTACCACAGGAACAGGAGGCTAATTGGGAAACTGGGCTGCAGCAAGGAGCTTCCAGGAGGGATTTTGCAGATGAAGAAGAGCCAGCTAAGCTTACAGAACAAGCCAATACTGATAGCTGTGTGAAATGCAGATGCAGGGAGCCAGAAATGTTTTAAACTTGAGCTGTTGCTGTGACCATGGATTCCCAGCACTGCTTCATTTGCTGCCCCCATTAGATTGCCACTCTGAGTTTCTGAGTTAGGTTATGCTGTGCTGGGCCTGCCTTCTCCTGGGATCATTACGAATATCTCAATTTAGTTTTCCAATAAAAATAGGAAAGTTGCAATTTAGAGGCACAGCTGCACTTATTGAAATAGCTCTGGCTCTGCTGGTGAAGGCTGTGAGGTGGAGAAGGAAGGGGAGAGGAACAGCTGCAGCACAGAGGAGCTGGCTGGGGACAGACACTGAAAAGGCAGGGAAGGACAAGGAGGCTGCACATCAGGAGAAGCACCCAAGAGAAGTTGAGGCGATGCACACCAGCCCAGACTTTATTTCATTGTTCCTATTTCACATTTTAATGAATTAAGAAATTTTGTTTGAATCAGGGTCAAGGCTGAGAGTTCACTCCCTTGTTCCATCCTGCTCCCTGACCTGTTCATGGTCCTCCTTAAATGTGCTGTGTATAATTACAATAAACAACAGCTCGAGGATCTCATGGAACAAACAAAACCAAGGCATCTCCTCACTGTGCAGAGCAATCATAAAGGTGAGCAACACACAGAAGGGGTGTCACCCTTGCCGATCTCCTGGGACAGCCTTTCATACCCTGTGTGAACACCTGTCACTCCTGTTTCTCACACAATTTAATTACCTAAAATGGTGATTCTTTACATATATCAATGGGCAAGGATGACCAAAGCTGTAGGTGAACTTGCCCTTCAAAACAGATTTTGAAGGTCACCATTAGAAGTCTCAGTTTCCACAGCTTGAATTGGCACACCTCAGACTTCTGGCTTTATTTTTTCTCACAATCAAGAAAACGAAGGAATGAGAATAAGAATTGTTAGCTAAAAACCTGAAGGCAGATGTAAAGATTCACAGAACAGTTATGTTCATCATTCCAAAGGAACAGAAAAAGGAAAATCAACATTTAAAAGAAACGTCAGCAAATATGAAGAAATTGTGAAGACAACCTGTGGAATTAAAACAAAACCAAAAAACCTCTAAAATTCAGGAGAGCTGTTGTTAAAGGACAACTTATTAAGGGCACAATAACAAATAATCCTGATGCAGGGAAAATGGAAGAAATAGAGACCCAGGACCTCTTTAACAACACAGACAATCAAAAAAGAATTGTATTTAAAGTGGAGTTGTGCTGAAAGGGGAAATATAATTAAGGACAAGTGTAAATGAATAGTACAAGTATGTAGGCATAGAATTGAAAAGACAGAGGCACAAAGCAAGTTATGACCAGCTATTAATGTAAATGAAAGCAGGGAAACAGTTCTAGAAATGCAACATCCATAACAGAAGATAAAGAACAAACAAGTTCCCTTATTTGAGTTAGAATAATGGCTAATGCAGGAAAACTCGAGTAGCCAAAGCCTTCCTTACTTCAGGTTTCACTAAGAGTAATTACAGCCAGATACTAAACCAATTAATTTTAACTGAGAGCTAAAAGCATAGGACAGGAATATGAAAAGGAAAGGTTGAAGAATATTTAAGTTAGACACATTCGAGTTCTAAAGACAAATGAAATGCGCTGTAAAGTACTCAAGGAATTAACTTGAGCCATCTAAGAACCATTAGCAATTATCTTTGAGAATTCAGAGGGCAGGGAAGTCCTGGGGGACTGGGGAAGGGCAGAGAGAGCACCAGATCTTCGAAGAGAAGACAGAAGGAAGGTCCAAGGATTTAAAGATCAGTCAACCTTGCTTTTGTACTTGGGAGTGTATTAGAACTGTGCTTAAAATGAGGAGACAAAACATGAACATTTATTGTGTGAATGTCTCGAGAGCAGATTAACCCTGTCACCAGAGAGAGGCACCCCTGACACTGATGAGCACTGGGAAGCTGCAGATGCAATCCAGGAAGGCTCCTGAAAGCAAGCTTAACTCTCCTAAATTTCCTAAGTAAACTCAGACAGGAAGGCCTAAATGAAGCTATTGAGAAGCAGGGAGGTTTAAAAACAGCACTCAAAGCTTTTGCCTTTGACCAGCCACTAAAAGGGAAAGATGCTGCCAGAGGCCTTCCAGGGAATGCCTGTCCTGGATTTTGTTCTGCATTCCTGTGCTGGCTTTGGCTGGAGTAGGATTGATTTTGTGGTATGGAGCTGCTGGAAGCAGTGTGCACGACCCAGGGACATTGCTGCTACTGCTGAGCAGTGAGTGCACAGAGCCCAGGGCTCCTCTGCTCCTCACCCCAGCAGCAAGGAGGCTGGAAATGCACCAGAAACTGGGAAGGGGCACAGCTGGGACCCCAATGGGCCCGAGGGACATCCTGGAACGTTTGGCATCACACTCAGCACATAACCTAGGGGGAAAAAGAGGGAACTGGGCCATTCTGAGTGAGGGCACGTGTTTGGCCAAGGTGCCACTACATGTGAGGGAGCCCTGCTTTCCTGGGATGGCTGAACAGCTGCCTGCCCGTGAGGAGGGCTGGAAGAATTCCTTGATTGGTTTTGCTTGCATGAACAGCTCCTGCTTTACCTGTTAAACTTTTATCTCCAGCCACAAGGTTCTCTCTTTTCCAATTCTCTGCCCATCCCACTGTAGGGAAAGTGAGTGGCTGTGCAGGGCTTAGCTGCCAGCCAGGGCTAAGCCACAACAGTTCCTCAGCAAGAGATGCATGTTTTGACAAATACAGCTGTTTGTGTGGTCCCAAAGTAGCAAACAGATAATACAGTAGCATTTTGCTAGAGGACTGGGAACAGTTATTTTAAGTTGGAGACATTTCTGGAAAGGTTGTCTTCCATGAAATGCTGGATGTAGTTACTGTGCTCAGCAAGTCTCAGGTTACCTCCTGCTTCTGCAAGGAATCCTGCAGCAGAGCCAGGCTCTCGAGTGGCAGTGCTGAAGACAGATATAAGGAGATGAGGATTTATCAGCTGAGATAAGGGGCTTTGGCTTCCTCATTAGTTACAGTCACTGTGGTTGAGCAACTGCATTGCCTCCTCCTCCTCCACACCAGGGGGGACAAAGCAAGCTACAAATTGCTGGGAATGCTGCATTTATCATCAGCTCCAATTCACTCCCAAGCTAAGCACTAGCAATGCAGTTGTATTTATAACTCATTCGGGGGGGAAATAAAAATATTAATAGCCATAACAAAGAAAGAGCCATTTTGATGCAGTTTGATCAAACCCTCTTTCAGACTTTGGGAATACAAGAAGCTTAGAGCAGCCACTATCACAGAACAATGTGATCCATGCAGGAATATTTTTCTTGAGAATCAGCCAAGCATAAGGACAAGGCAGTCCAGGTAGGGGGTGCTCATCTAATACAGCAATATTGCTCTTGGTACTCAAGGCACATCTTGCTCAAGACTATGGAATAAGAAAATATTTTATCTTTTTTGTTAGGTTTCCTTCACAGTCTCCTGCAGGAGCAGGTAAAGGACATGCTTTCCCTATGAAATCAAAATACCTCTTGAAGGTGCCTCCTCCAAATCCTAAACAAGTTTGAAAGTCTCAACAAGTAATAAAAGACCAACCAGTCACAGGATAGAGCACAGGAGACAAACTCTACAACTGTCAGTTCTGGGGGAAAAATAACTCTGAGATTGGCCCTTTTCTAAAAGGAAACAAAACCCAGTGATGACCTTACAGGGCCCAGTATTAGGTGTTGTAGAATCATGGAAGGATAAAGGGCTGGAAGGGACCTTAAAACTCAGCCAGTGCCACCCCCTGCCATGGGCAGGGACACCTTCCACTGTCCCAGGTTGCTCCGGCCTGGCCTTGGACATTTCCAGGGATCCAGGGGCAGCCACAGCTGCTCTGGGCACCCTGTGCCAGGGCCTCACCACCCCAGGGGAGATTTTCTTCCTGATATCTAACCCAAATTTCCCCTCTTTCAGTTTGCATCCATTACTCCTTGTTCTGTCACTACAGCTCCTGATGGATTTTTCCCTGCATGTCTCATGTGACAATCTACCTGTACACCTCTTCCCCCTTCCATGGGGATCACAGATATTTTTAACCATAGTATGGCTTGACCCAGAAGAATGTTAATTCAAGGAATACCTTGACAGCAGAACTGAAGATATAACTAAGGACAATACAGCAAATTTAAATTGTTGATCTGATAGTTGCATATTCATCAAACCAAAGAGTTGCTGAGGTTTCCATATTGAGCTAAATTGGATTCACATAGAGGGACATGAACAGTATGAAAGGAGTTCTTCCTCACCAAAGCTCTTCCATGTGCTTCTGCTCTAAGCCTGAGGACCAGGAGTGAAGCAGCAGCACAACAAACCAAAAAAAAAAAGAAGAATGGATAAGATTAAAGCTATTGCTTTTCTCCCTGCAGATATCTCAGCAAGCCAGAATGGGTACATGCACATGATATTTGGAAAGAAAACAGCGAGGGGGGAAATGGGCTTGTGCTGCTTTCCTTCTCTGAAAGTATTTTCTGAAAATTCTTTTTGTGTGGAATTAAGATTAGTGTTCCTAAGTCTGCCTGAGTAACAAGGATGTTTAGCAGGAATGCTCTTGTCTTAAGAGATTGGCAGGTGGAGAGGTTATACTTTAGGAAGAGGTATTTTCTACATTTCTACATTCAATGAGTTCATTGAACCTCTGACTCCATTAAAAAATCATTAAGTTATTATCTAAAATGCTCTGTTTTGTCATCAGTTACTCCCTGCACCAACTCTTCAGTCACCACAGGTCAGTTTAGCTTTAATTGAGAGCAGAGTTCTGCCCCAGTCCTGCACCAACATTGCAGCCCCAACACCAAGCATCAAACAGGTCACCACTCCTTTCTGTCCCACTAATAAAGTGTTCCCAAGCCATGTCCCCCAGGAACTGGGTACACACACACACACAGATCCCAATGTGCACTGAGACTTCAAACTGCAATACAGCAATAAAAAGTATATTTTTCCTTCAAAGTCCATTTCTAATTCCCACCAACACTTAGGGGAGCTGTGCAAACCCATTAAGAAAGAGCTGAATATACTTCCCTCCTGAGCACAGCTTTGAATTACAAACCAAGAGCAGCTACAGAGGTCTGACACCTAAAAGTAAACCTTGAAAATCTATATTTCTGGCAGAGATGCATCTTCTCCTCTCACTCCAGCAGGGCTACAGTACAGTGTGCTCTGCTCACCTCTGCTGCCACCATGGTGCAGATATACTTTCTGTGGTCAAAGTTAAGAAGTGCTAATGACATTTAAAATCCATTTCCAGCTCAGCTCTTTCTGCATCTCCCTCCCCATCTGCATCTGTTTACTTGTCTGAAAAAAACCCAAACCTCTCTGCAATACTCACTTATTTTTCTATAGAAAAGTTATATTGGCATATTCTCAAGGACTAGAGTTCTTCAGCAGGTTTCCAGGCTATTTTGGTATTAATTTCCAAAGTGTTTTCCTGCTTTCTTTTATAAACAACAGTCATAACAAAACATACTTTGGGAAACAGGAAAATAAAAATCAGCTGATTATGCCCCTCATCCACCTGCCCCAGAGGCAGACAGGATCTCTCACTTTTAACAGGTAAAAGGCTGTTCTTGAAAGCACTTTTTGGTGGCATTTCTCACCTCCAACACTACAGATCTCTCACCAGGGCCAGGTTTGTTTCCTCAAACCAACCTTTCCAGTGCAGTGATGCTGAACTCCTGCTGAAGCACAAGAGAGGGGCACTCAATGGGATTGGCAATTTGTCCCCCACGTGAGATGTAATGAACTAAAGATGCAATGAACTAAATTCTGCCAATGGTCTCCTGAATAATTTCCTTTCATAGACTAGAAGTACAAATTGGAGCAAAATAATAATTAATTGTAATTTGCCTTACTTAAGGAAAACATTATTTCCTGGACTATCTGTAGAGAAACCCCACCTGTGTCACTTACCCACTGACTGATCTGTCCATGTTTTTTTGCCTCTGGACTTTATTTCTGTACTCATAAAAGAGAGTAATCATTTCTGATTTGAGTATTGTCAGATCAATTTGCTTTAAAGACAGCTGTACACACAGAACTTCATAAGAGTTTTCAAAATGCTAAAGACAATCCCCCACTGCCCATCAGTGAAGCTTCCCACTGTACCACTACAATGTGGAATAACATCTAACCTCTAAAATACCCAACACACAGCAAGTCCTTTAATTTTCAACACTTCACTGTCATTCACAGGTAGCTTCTGCAGTTATTCCATGGCACAAAGCACATTTTCCTACAGGTAGATGATGATACAATACACACTAGTGGTGATGGAGCTCTTGCAGAAATCAGAGAGGTTTGTGTCAGTCAAGTGACCCCAGGGAGCTCTTTGTTGCCCAGCTGCCATGAGGATGGCTCATGGCTGTGTCTGTCCTTTTGAAAAATAGATTCTTCAGATTCATCTGAAATGCCTGGACAGGAGTGCCCAGAGATCCTTCACTTATTCTCCACTATACACAAATCAACCCCTCAGAACCTGCTCACTGCCACTGAGGAGTGTCCAGCCTCCTGCTTGCCTGCTTTAAAATTGATTTTTACCTCTTAGAAAATTTAAAAGCCCCAACAGTACACAATTTATGGCACAGTTGTACCACAGATACACTGGACAAGCTGCCCATGATGCACTACACATGTGAGCACATGTTTCTGGTGAGCCTGCCTTGCTTTTGCCACCACCACTGGTGATGCCTTTACATTTCCTCCTAAATTAGCCCACTGTACCCAGTCACTAAAGGAAGAAGTGCTATCACAGGTGAGGAGACACAGAAGCTAAATGTAGCCAGGTGTTTTTTTCCACTGGAAAAAAATAAAAATCTTCAAACCCAGGAAAGTTGTGCTGGGGTTTCAAGATTTCTCATCAGAATTCAGCACCACTCCAACACCTCTAGGGTGAACAAACACCACACAGGAAAGAGCCTTGGCGAAGAAAGAAGCAAAGCAAGGTGTTTTAAACACTGTGTTTGATTCCCTTTCCCTTTCCCTCAGATATCCTTGCCTTCCCCCTCAGCCTCCACTCACCCTGAGGAGTCTCTGCCCTGTGGCTCCTCTGGAGCAGGTTAAGCCACATCTGCTGTGTGTGCCAGAGCCCACAAGGCTCACGTTGTATTTGCTGCCTCACAGCATCACAAATGCCTTTTTTAGGGGACAGTGGGAAGGGTGAAGCCTTCTGTAGCCTCAGGGAATTAAAGGAGGCACAAAGCTTACTGAAACAATTCCTAGTAACAGCAGCAGACTGAAAATCAGCCTGTTTGTCGTTCTGCTTCTCCAAAATCCCTGCATAACATCAGGAGAGAACAGGACACAGCTTTCCTGTCAGCTCTCATTCAGCTTTTGGATATTCCTGATGGTTTAAGGCTGCACTTTGTTTTAAACCCTCAGCCCATGGTAATGGGCTAAGCAGGTGATTCCTCTAATAGAAAATTGATTACACAGCAAAGTTTGGTGCAGAATTGAAATAGTATGGGTATTAAATGGCTCTTTAGCAAGGAAAAATGATTAGTCATTGCAAATTCTAAGTTCTGATTTCACATAAAAGGTCAGTGTTTAGGAAAAAAAAATTAATTCCAGCTTCATTGAAATACTGTTTTGACAGACTTGTTAGAGGGCTTGGAGGGAATCAGGGATGCACAGGAGACAGCCTGGAGTCAGGTGCAAAACCCACTGCACTTAATGGCTGAAAAAAAAAGCTCACTTTTCATCCATCTTATGCCTCATCTGGCCACTTCCACCAGTGAAATGCAAAAAATCTTCCATCTAACAAGAGAAAAAAGTTTAGACCTATGGAAAATTTGCTTTGCCTGCCTGTAATCACCCAGCAGAGCCAGAGCTGCCCACTCAGCATCATGGAATTCATAAGGGGAGCTAAAAGACAAAGTAGACTAATTGAGAAGGCACCGAGAAAGCAAAAACCAGGGGAAATAAAAATAAGAAGAAATGCTACTGGATATAATCTGAAAATTGGACAAGACTGAATATTTGACAAGCACTTATTAAATAATACAACAACTATCCCAATGTGCAAACAACATGTAGGGCAGTAAAAATATTTCACATTTTAATGTTATTTAATAGAGTTTATTGTCCAGTGCAGAGGGGACAATCAAGCTCATGATGAGCAGATTTCAATGCTTTTGTTTAAAGAGACCATGAAATAATAAAGAACTATATACAAGCACATTCACACTCTGGAAGACAGGAGGAAATAAGCAAGAGAGTGAGGAAACTTCCTCAATCAGGAGGCAGAAGTTCAGCATTTTTTTGCCTTCTTTTCTTTTTTTTTAATACAGATAACAAAAAGCAACAATGTCATCCAAAATACAGTCTCAGTCTGACAGTAGTTTGGCACACTAAATGTATTTATATTGTTATTAAATTCTCTATCTCAGAGGAAGACAGATAAGCAATTGGATCCACCAGTAAATTTTTATAATTAAAACACGTTGAAGAAATATATTTTTCAGGGAACACAAGGAAAGGGAAACTAAAGGAATTCTGCAAACTACTAGATGCTAAAAAAAGAAAGAAAAGTCTCTAAAACTCTCTTCACTAAGAGGAAAAGACGGAGAAAGGAGACAAGACTGGGACGCACACTGATCATGGAAGGGAAATGAGCAAAATAGGTTTATTCGTGTACAATGTGCTGAAGAATGAGCAACATCACCCTTGAAAGGGAACAGACAGAGCTCCCATTTTGCTGTGAGAAGATCTGGTGTCAAAAATTAAAAAGCCAATAAAAAAAAATTTCCAAGGGCTTTATTAACAAAAATCCCCTTTCTAATTAACCCTGCAGGCCCCAAAGCTGGCGCTGAGCCAGGCTGCAGAGCAAAAGGAACGATGCCGGGGCTCAGCCCCCAAAGGGCAGGGCCAGAGCCCCCCAGGAGCCAGGGGGGTTCCATTTTTATACCCCAAAGGGCAGGGCCAGAGCCCCACGGGAGAGGGGATTCCATTTTTATCCCCAGGGTTGGGTCCCTCCCTCTCTGTTCTCTCCCCCCTCTGACACTTCTGCTCGGCTCCTTCAATCCAAGGGTTACGGATTGGGAGATTTAGGCCAAGGAGGTGAAACATTTTATCCCCTTATGCTCATTTGGGGTCTCAGCTTCTGGAAGTTTCCTTCAGACCCATCTTTGACCTTAACAATAAATATATAAAATACACAGAATCAACAGCAACTTGTCCCAATGGAATCCCAGAACATTTTCCCAACTCCCAATACTGCAACTGTCCCCACCACAATCTCCCACTTTAACCAGGCCACAAACACTTAACTTTATTAACTAATTAATCATTTCCTTAACCTCCATAACTTATTAAAGTCCACAACAGTTTAATTAACGTATTAACATATTACAACAACCCATCCCTCGATCAATATACAAAAGCCATCTTAATTCTGTTTGTAACATCTGGTATGGCCAACAATGGAAAATTTTTGCTTTAAGGACAATTTCCATCTGAATAAATGCACTCTTAAGGAGGTATCAACATTCTGAGGACCAACAAGTTTGAGTGGTACTGAAATGCAGCTCAAACGAGAATAATGAAGTCTGCTAATGGCTTGGTAAGTGCTTCAGGTGGTGTTCATTGTTGTTAAGCTTGGGTGGAAAAAGAGCAAATCAAATTCCTTTATCTGGGGGAATTTAGGAGCAAGTGTAAACTAGGCACTTAACAAGTGCTGGTAAAACACTTTTCCAAATGCCTCCAAAGACCAAAAATCAGTTGAGGGTTTTTTTTGGTGTTTTGTTCTGGGTTTCGGTTTGTTTTATTTTTTCTGAAATTTACGGTGTCATGATCTCTACTCTTTATATTAAAAAACCCAACCATAACAAAAACCCGAAAAAGGGTTAGAAGAACAAGGAGACAACAAGGTTGTCCACCACAACACGACTTCCACACTTTGTGCTTCAGAGAGGAAAAGACCCCACACCTTTTCACAGCCAAAGGACTGTTGAGGTGACTCGTTTCTGCAGCTTCAGACCCTTCCCCACTGTCAGTGTCAGTGCAGAGGGAAATGCCCTCTGGGGATGAGAAATCTTCTGTTCAAGTACTTTTCCTGCCATACCCATGCAAACCATGCAGCCCCCCGTGCTGGCTCTGGGAAACACAACCTTTCCACATTCACTAAATTGTGACTAATGACCCCAACACAACGCTGCAGATCTAAAGCCCCGAACCAAATGAGAAAATCCTCACTTTACTCACCCAGCCAATATATTTCAGACTCGTGCATAATCAGTGCTCTACTTGGCATTTGCCCAGGAGCCCTCTCAGAAAAGCCATACATTTCCCAAATCTCCTCCACAACTACCAGTTAAAAAAAGGAAGTTTCAAACTGAGAAATAGTCAGTGTGGTTTTTATGATTTTTTTTAAAGCATATTTACCTCCTATCATTAAAAAAGATAATATCTTGTTAAAAATAGACTCAAATTATGGCCAACACTACTCTTAAGTTTTCAGGAATCTTGCAAAAGTCAAAGGGAGAAACACTTGGCAAAAGGAGAAAAGGTAAGAAATCATTTTTGCATTTTCCCTCACGTGGGGTGGGGGGATGTGTTATAGACCTTATTATCTGGAATCTGTAAGCTTAATTCTCTCTCATTCACAGATCTCAGAGCCACACTGGAGCAGGGGAGTCACTCACATCACAGATTTTGATACTGGTTTTCCACTGAAGCCTCAGCAGGCTGCCAAAGAACTGTTTATTTTTCATACTACTCAAGTTACAGGCTCATCATCTGCCCCACCATCCTGGGACAAAAAAGTACCCAAAGATACGAGACACTTTGAACTTTAACATCAATGTCATTTTAACCAAGCAATAAATAGGAATATCAAATTTAGCCTGCTGCTGCCTAGGGTTTCCTGAGACAAATATCCACCGTGACTCAATCCCATGAGGAGTTTGGGCACCTCACTTGGGAAACTCTTTGGGGGAGTTTCTTCAGGTCGTGCCCGGTGGTGTTCAACATCAACAGAGCTCTCAGTGGGAAAGAACTCATAGCCCTCGCTGGCATTTCACACGTGTAGCTTGCTGTGTCCTGTTAGAGCTTGTGAATTCCCTCAGTCACAGGTTAGGAGGCACAAACATTCCCTGTGGCTAAGTGCTTGTAATTAAACACAGCGCTGAAGAAGCTAATTAAAAAAATGTTTTAGTGATAGTTGTGTAATGCTTAATAACCTTCGTAGTGGAACAGCTGTGCAGAAAATTCTAAATTTGTGACCGTTTTTAGGAGTGTTACATCAGTACTGTGCTGACATGAATGCAGGCACTAAGGAGCAGGGGAGACAGGAATTAGCTTGGGGGGCTTTGGGGCTGTTCAGAAGGACAAGAAGTCACCTTACCTGTCCCCAAGGGAACCCTGCCCTGCATCATTGCCTTCTGTAAGCACAGGAACTATTTTAAATTAATATATAACCTTATGGTAATAGTATAACCTTATTTGGGCATTTTGGGTGCAAAAGTTTCATACATGCATATCCAGGCAAAAATCTGATTACCACCTCCTGATAAGGAGCTTGCCTTTCATGACAGAGGCGGTTTGGGCTACATGGATATACATATTTATATACATAAACACATTCACACACTTTGCTCTGTTTGGGACCTCAGTGTGATGTTAGAAATATCTGGATTCTGCTCTGGTGTCAGCTCTCAGCAAGCTGGTCTAGGGCAAGGTGTCCCTGCCCAGGGCAGAGGGGTTGCAATGGGATTTTCTTTAAGGTCTCTTCCAACCCTGGCCTCTCTGTGATTCTATGAACTAAGAGGCAGAGGTCACAGCACCACAGAGAGGGACCATTTTTGAGCTAGCTCCCATTCCCCAGATTCAGACATTTACTCTTGTACCAAATCCTCACCCCCCACCAGTTCCTTGGACTGTGAATCTCACTGAACTCATGAAATAAAAAAACAAAACCAACTTTCTTCATGCCTTAACAGCATAATCAGTTTTCACAAACCACAGAAGTCACAAACAGATCACTGTAAGGGACAGATTCCAAACAAATATTTCAACTTCTTATGCACACAGAAAAATGGGGACAAAGAAAAATCAATAGCAATATGCTTACTAATATGTGCCTTAGCCACAGGCTGCAGCATGAGATGCAATATACATAAGGCAAACATCTTCAATGCAATACAGTTCAATAAAATGATAGATATTCTAAAAATAAAGTGTCCCCAAAGAAACAGAAAACATAATATCTGCCCAAAAAAAAAGAAGAAATCCATGTAGCCTCAGCAGTGAGTATGCAATAATATATACTTTCAAGGCTAGCTTTGGAATAAAAAAGCCTCTGGGGAAAAAACAAAAATAAAGTTTTCTCTGTTGCAGAAAGGCCAGGCCGCCCAGGGGTGCTCGCTAGCAGTGCTGACATGGGGATGCACTCCTGAGCCGGGGCTGTGGGAGCCGGGCAGCTCCAGAACAGGCGATGGGAGATCCCAGCAAGGGCTCCGGAGCTGGGGCAAGGAGCAGCCAAAGTGGAATAATGCCTGCCACAGCACAGGATCTTCCAGCAGTAAACAGTGGCAGCCTAAAGCCGAAATTAACACTTTAAAAAGTACAATTTCCATTTCCAAGAACTTTCAAAGGGCCTTGTTCCTCCTGCACTTCTCACCTCTCTTCACTGTCACCTTGGGACTAATTTCACACAACATTGCCAAGGTTTCACCCGATTGCTGCATGGAAAGGAAACACAAATCCATCCTCACTGTCTGTTTGACGATCATCTGATTTTTAAAGCAATCCCCCGGTGCATGTGATTTGTAGGGGAGGATGTGAGTTTGACAGCCACATCCCTCAATATTGCACATAAATTAAAAATACATCACGGATTTCTCAAACAAAATCTTGAAACGCTTAGTCTGTTCGGATGAAACAAGTCCAGCTAACTCCTTTTCAAGTATCTTCCTACTTAAAATTGATCTTCAACATTATTCCAGCCAAGTGGAAAAAGCCAGAAACTGGAATGATGATGAATTAAGAAGCACTGGAATTTCTGGTTGTTTAATTTTTGTTTATGAAATATTGAACTTTAGTTCAATGCAAGTGCTGAGAGATTGGTCTAATTTCTCCTTTTTTTTCATCTTGCCAGGTTATTTGCTTTAGTCCTGTCACCACAGTGACTTCCACCACCTCATTATACGTTGTAGAACCAAGTTATGAACTAAAAGAACTGGGTCAAGGTTTCTTGAACACCTTCTTAAGTTATAAAATGAAAAATAATTTAGAAAAACAGTAGTTCAACAAAAAAAAAAGAAAGCTTTTCATATGACTATTTTGCAAGAAAAAGTATTCTTTATGGCTGCAATTTTCTTTATTGAAAAAGAATGTCTTTTTGGATGGCAAAAGTTTCTTGAACCTTGAATGACTGAGCACCATTTTTCATTATGTTAATTTAAGTGGTAAAAGGTTTGCCTGACTGACACTAATTGGTGGTCCCTCCTGGAGCTTAATTGACATGAGCTTGTCTCTATAAACCTGCAGTGTTAATCAGCTCCTTACCCACTCTGGAAAATGTTTGCAGCTGAAGAAGTGTCAGAGGGGGTCGCAGACAGACAACACTGACTCTAAGTGAGGGTGTTTGCAGCACTCTAGTTGTGGCATTTAATTAAATTGATATTTTCCTGATTCCTTTCTAAAATAGAAAAATCATGTCTTAGATTAATTTACTGCTGGATTTATTTTTGCTGTTGTTTGGTAAGCATTTCGTTCAGATGTTAAGTGTTTCCTTTGATCTTCTGCAGCAGGCTTAGACAACAAGGTGTTAAATACTGGCTGAAAACATCTAGAATTAGCCAGGATATCAAGTCATCCACAAGGAATGAGTCGTCCTTTGATAGCTACACCCATATTTTTCCTGTAGTGATATCGTATTTAGAACATACGGGGAGAAAAAAATGTGATATCAATAATGGGACAAATGTTCTTTCTTCCTTTCTAGAGCCAGTACTGAATATTTTCTGATTTTTCTCTCAACTATTAAATTACACCAGTATTGGATTTCCCCGATAATTCTGTCCCTTGCTATGAGATATTCACATTTTGATTTAGAAAGTCCTTTTAAAAAACACTGTTTGCCATTCGAAATTGGCCTATAGCCACAGTTCCTTCTCCTATCCCAGCTACCAGAGCTATTTCCGACTTCTCATTTTTAGCACATCTTTTACTTGCATTGGTTTTCCAATTTTTAAGAAATCCTGAGTACACACAATATAAGCTGATACCTATTAATAATGGTACAACTATTGTAAACAGTGAAGAAAGATGGGAATTCAGATATTCAGATTTCTCATCTATCATGCACAAGAAAGTGACTTCGTAGCATTCTCAGTAGAAAGTAGGGACAGTATCAAGGTACCACTTTGATTTCCTTTCTGACAGTACTATTTGCTCATTAAAAATATCAGACAAATGGTTAAAAAAAGTTTTTAAGAATAAAAAAATTATTTACAAAAGATGACCCATTATTTTCCTGCCCATTGCAAGTGGCAGGGATGCCTGGCAGAAATGGGAACTGCTGAGTAACAGCAGGGTGGGTGACTTACACTAAGGCACAGAGGCCACCCTAGCTGTTAGAAGGACTCTGAAAAAATCTTTATTCTCAAAAGATGTTTGGGATGATAAAGCAAGAGAGTTTAGTATTTCCTGAAAATAATCTGGGACAAATATACACTGCAATTCAATCTCATATAATGCTTAGGCACTGGCTATAGACAAGCAGCTATAAATAACTTAAAATTCAAGTTCTGCAGAACCAGCCCACTGGATATTTTGGGAATGAGACTTTTCCTCTTGCCCTAAGGCCATGCTGCCAGCTCTGGGGCCCCAGGTACAGCACAGCCCCCCTAACCCATCATGCTCACTCCACAACTCTGCCTTCCACCACTTGGGTTTCCCAAACAAGCACCTGCATGCCACATTTTACTCTCAGTAGTAACACTTTAGAAATATCTGTAAAAGTACTTCACTGTGACCCTTCCAAACTCATCACAATTCACTTGCCATGAAGCACCTTGGAATAATAACTAGAATTTGGAGGGGGCTTGCCCTGTGTTTAAATAATTCTTGCTAAAAGGTCATAGAAGATGTAGACAAGTTGATAATAATGGTAATATTTGGTAGGTTCACAAAAATACTGAGCTTCCTCCAATTTTATGGCAGCTACCTGAGTGGGAAGCACACAGCAGTAAACATGGCAAAATCCATTTTTATAGACATGTATATAAATTATTGGGATAAACTCATCAAAAGCACAGCAGGTTAACTGGTACACCAAGGGGGAAAAATCTGATGATGTCCTAAAAACAGCAATACAAGCATGGCCTTTAAATTGTTAAATTATTTGGACAGGGAAAATTATGTACATAAAGATAAGCATGGGATGCATCCTGAATAATTTATTTCAGTTCAACTTCTTGTTTCCTAAGAAGTCAAAGCTTGTGGGTTGCTTTGAATTTACAAGTCATAATGGGCTGACCCAATTTACGCCAGCACATTGCAAGTCTCCAGAACCATTTTTCACATTGTTCATTTAACATCTCTTTCTTTGAGGGCTGGATTGTTCAGCTGGCCATATGTCAAAAGGTACCATGTGCTGTCAGGAAGTTTTTTTTAAAGTTACACCAAGGGGCAGAAAGATTGAAAAGATTTTAAGACAGGCTTGTGAAAACTTTAAATCATAAACCATTCCACAATGCATAAATCATACAGTTGTTCAGAGAGCAGCCCTCAGTGCATGACGGTTTACATCTGTTGGGTGAGCAGCTATCAAAGCTATTTCATATTTCTCCAGTTCTATTTGCCTGTTTCATACTCTGCCCGGTGTTGTTTTCCTCTCCTCTTGCCTGAAATGCAATATATAAAATACACAGATATTGTTTGCTGTTACATCAACTCAATTTTGAGTGTTGAACAACAGAACACTGAGAAATAAAGCAAATTTCAGACAGAATAGGGAGTCACATGCTTCATCCACAAGTTATGGATATATATAAAGCTGCCATTTCAGGGTTCAATCTCAAGTTATCTATGATATTGCATACAATCTCTCAATATATTTTATTAATATAACAAGAATTCTTCCTCCTAAGCATTCTTTGTTCTTACTCTTGTCCATGAGATGCTGAAACCCAAGTTAACACCAGCCAACACACACTGTATTTTACAGTAATTAAATATATTGATAGACTCCAGCATAAGCATCTCTCAGCCCAGGAGATGACAAGTCCAGCCTTAGAGTTGCACCTTGGCTGTGTTACCTGAGCCAGAACAGACATAAAAATCATTTCATCCAAAAGCTTTGCTGCAAGCAGAAATGCCTGCAGCAGCTGAGAAAGTTATAGCTGAAAACAAAGCTCTACAGTCAACCCTGACAAATTCCTCAAAATGCTTTCTCTAAGCAGATTACATAAATTATTTATGGCTCTGGAGGAGTGGCTCTGTGGCAAGTTTGCCAGGAATTGGCTCAGGGATTGAAGGTTTTCTGAAGCCCCTTGGAGCTCAACCATCTTCCTCACTCCCCTGATGCTGCTGGGAGTAGATGGTTACACATCAGGCTGGAAAACCCTTCTTCCACTCCCAGTTGTGGTACCAGCTCCTGGAATATCCTTACATCAAGGAGGATCCCCTATAAATCTCATAGCCTCAACTATTTTCTTTCTAAATATCAATATTCCTGAACATTCCAGAATGTATTTGTTTCTATCTTAATGAGGCTGGGTTCCATGAAGGCACACTTCAAAGTCCAAATAAAATCAAAAGTTTAGAAGGATTCAAATGGGAAATACAACCCGTCTTATCTAATATTCTTAGTCTCATGTAAGCATAAAACCCCTTTCCTGTTCTGAAAATTCCTATTTACTCTAAAGTAACAGGAGTCTAAGTTTAATCCATATCCTCAAGATTGCTTTCAAAGGCACAAATTTCAAGTTGAGGGGGTATCACCCTCAGCCAGATTTGCCATTTGCTTGGGGATTCATTCCCATTCCATCTGTCCTACTCTTGAACTTGTTCAGGAAGTTATTTTTCTTTCAAACCTTCATCTATTTGAAAATATAGATTTCACTTTGAGAGTTCATTATTTGTATTTAAATGGCTGGAAAAGCAGAAATCCATTGAGCCAGAAAAGGCTTCCTCACCTGTTAAAGTCATGCACAAATCTAAGTGCTGAATGGTTCCAGTCAGCCATGAACACAGAACACTTGTACACACAAAAAGAAAATCATAGTTTAGAAATCTATAAATTTTAATCCCATTTATATAGTTAATGATCCTTTATTAATGACTTTGGGGGAAATGGATGGTGCATAATTCTTGCCTTGGACATAAGCAAATCAAAGAATTTAAATGCTGAAAGAAACCTGGCATGTGTAATAAAGTTCATGGTGGTGAGATATTACGAGTTTTGACAGAATTGCAGTGTTTGCTAATTTACATGCCACGAACTACACTAGCAAGCTCTGGGGATCTTTTTATGCTAATAGGATCTGGAGTAGACTGAACTGGAATTCCAAATAAACATATATATATATATGGGTCATAATCCAGTAACTGTGGTAAACACATCCTGAATAAAATTATGGAGGAGAACAACAAGAAATCCTTGAGCAAACCCTAGAGTGTTATTTGGGTTTTTTATACAAACCAAAAAACCCTTTGTGCATTTGGATATTCATGCTATAGAGGCACCATGCAGTAGTGCAGCCTTCAAGGAGGTACACAAGTGATACAGAATGGGTTTAGGTAGGAAATTGAGCCCCTTTCCAAAGAATTAACAGATCAAAACCAGAGCAAGAGGTGGCTCAGATTTCAAACAAGCCATTTCACCAAAGAGCTCTAACATGAAATATTGGCATTATCAGCTCGAGGGGAGTGGGTGCATTTCCACTGCCAGGTATTGTGAGCTGATCCACACTGCTTTCCTGGACACACAACTTTCTGCTAGAAAAGTTAGTTTATCAACTGGCTGCTCTAATTAACTCGCTCTTTCTGCTCTGTAGTTATCACAATACCTAAATTAGATGCATATAAACAGACTCTTTCCAAGTCAGCAATTTCTAGACCATAAAAAGTTGGCCTGACTATCAAAACTTTCCCAAGTCAAACACCTAATGCTCATATCCAAGTTACTGGTCAAACATCCAGGCTTGGTTCACTGAGCACACCAGTGGTGTGCAATTGTAGCCTTGCAGGGGCATTTCAAGCCTGTCTTGACATAATCAATAAACCATTCTCCAGAAGGAACAAGGAGAGTATTGGAAATAAACATCTGTGCCACCAGGTCAGGTCCACGCTTGCTTTTCCAGTCACAGTGCTGTACACTTTTGTACAAGGACTTACTGCCCCTGAAGTTATGCTAAAGAGAGGCAAATAAACCCTTACCCAGCAGCTCGTGTTACCAGCAGGAGCTTTGAGCTTTGCTGATGCTTTGATTAGTCAGAGGCTGATTATAATGGAATGGTTTTCCCTGGGTGGTTTCACAGGTACTCCCTCATGTTGTCCCTCTATCTCTTCTGCCAATTCACCCTTGTTTTATTTTTTTAGAATCAAACTAGACAATGTTATTCCTGCTGTACTGTTTAACCCTTCAGAGTTATCTTCCATCTTCTTGTGGCTATACCTAGAAGCTCATCTTTTGGGGGATTTTACTGATATTGAGTAGGAATTCCCATATGTTTTACCACCCCTCCTCCCATTTACGCACAAGGAATGTGCAATAATTCAACAGATACTGAATAGTTTGATTCAAAATAACCCCTTCAAGTTTAAAAACCCATGAAGAAACTAGAGTTAACATTAAGGGTTCAGGATCAAGCTCTTCACTCACATTTACTGAGGGCTAAAAGAGTATTCCTGCTAACCACTGCTTTCAAAGTGTCTCACCACACTTTTATACTGCAGCTTGGAAAATATAAGGACTAACTCTAAAGCCCATATAATGTATTTGCCTTTTTCTTACACTTTTAAAAGTGACAGCTGCAATCAATTCTCTTTTCAGATGACAATAGGAGTTGTCCATATTAAACACTCCCAAGGAAGGCTCATAATTTATGTGGTTTTTGGTTTTTTTTTTTTTTTTTTTTTTTTTTTTTTTTTTTTTTTAAACAAGAGGGGCTTTTTTTTAAGTCTAAGAGAAGGCAGGAAGCCCGAGAAGTACCCCAAATGCACTAATGAGAGAAACAAAACAGATGAAAAAGTTAAATTCTATCTCAGAATTGAATTTCTTTTCAGCAAGAGTAGCTTATAAATCTTTGAAGTTTAGACCAATGTAGATTAAAATTACAGTAATTAAGTCTAGAAAGAAACTCAGACACATGGAAAAGAATTAATTTCTGGTCATTCCATTTCATGGCTGTGCATGCCTGTCCAATCCTTCCCAGCAGATACATTCTGTGCTTTCCTGACTCAGGTTGCTATACAGCCAGCAGGACAGACAAGATAAATAAGTCAAAAACCAATCCTACAGAAGCCAGGTAATATTTCTTTGTATCAGTGACCCAAGCCAGCCTAGAGCAGGTACAAGAAAAGAAAATGGAGAAGGGATGGAGCAGGAGGGCAGTGAATTCCTGACCCTTTCAGGGGATGCAGCAACTAAGGTTAACCCCAGCTCCCCAAGAAACCACATCCTAGTAAAAATGGGCAAAACCACTGTGCAAGGTGGGCATGAACAAACTGAGATTTTTTATTGTCAGCCCACTGAAAACCAAGAGAGGAAGAATCAAAGAATCACCTCTTGCAACCTGCAAGTTGACATGATATTTTGAAACCAACACTGAATAATTTTTATTTTGACACTCAGCACAACTGACCTGGTATCAGCAACTGTTCCTACCATCACATTAGCAGGAACCTCACTCATTAAAACTTCAGCCCTTTTGTGTACTCCTGAAAAAAAAACCCAAACAGATTAACAAGTTGCTCAAAATTCCTTGGGTTTAGAATTCCTTTATCTAAAAGAGAATCTGCACAGCCTTTTAATAGATGCTTTAAAAGAAGAACCCTAAAGAAACAGAGAAAGTACTTCACAAAACCCACCAGGCTCACCACTGCCATGGGAGGAGACCTTGGATCTTCTGTTTAAGCCTGGAGTTGATTACTTCTCACAACAAAAGAAAAACACTTGGGAAAAACACTAAACTTTAGTATCAAGTTGCTGTTGTGCATCTCCAATACTGTGCTGTGTGCACAGTGCCTCCAATAAGTATAATAAAAAGAAGTAATGCAGTGCCATGCTATGCCATGACCTCAGAAACACAGCAAGAGGGGTCAAGAGCACAAGAACCATAGAAATGGGGAAAGCAATGCAAGCAGATGCAGGGGGAGCAGCTCTGAGCATGTCAAGGCAAAGAAAGGAAATTAGAGAAAAAAAATTCAATGTGAATTTACAAAAACACGAGGAGTTGCTCTCATGGAAACTTAGGCAAGGGTGAAGAAAGGTAAAATTTCAGGGGCTGGTGTTATCCTCTCCAAGGTGCCCCATGTCTGGCAAGCTGTTGAAGAGTCAGAAGAGCTGGAATTAATTAATGTAATTCCAGTATACAGCAGTCAGTGCAATGATGCTGCCAGAGAGACACACAACCTCTCTTTATCGAAGCTGGAGAAGTTACTCCCCACACTGGAGGGGATGATGTGCACTCTTGCCAAGTCTAACCAGCCTATTTTCTCATTTATTTAGATTATTCTGTGTTCATGTGTGTACTTTGGTGAGATTTTCACTGTACTAAGCTATAAATGTTGTAGGAAAGAATTTCTGTCTGTTCATAAACAGCGACTCAGGTGTCAGGGTTGCAATTCAGCTGTCCATGGCCAACACTGAGTTGTGATAATAGAGGCAGAATTGCATAAAGGAAGTTCTCCTCACTCTTGAATTAGATTATTTCACCTTTGTCTTATTCAAGGTTTTCTCCTTTATAAAAAGGAAAAGAAAGCCTCAGTTCTGATTCCTCTGACAAGTGATAAGGAAAATATGAACATGTTGGACTGGGAAAAAGCGGCTTGTAACTCTGGCTCTGTCCCAAAAATCTGTATGATCTGGAGCAGCCTCTGTTCCCCCTTGTGCTTTTAGGGAGCTGACTCCCCTCACACATATCCCAGAACCAGCAACCCTTCTGCAGCTATAAATAAAGTATGTAACAAGACTCCAAATCTGCCAATAGACTGTTTGGCAATGAGTTACCCCTCATTATATTTAAAACAACAAAAAATAATGCAAGAATAACATCTCAGGGCGAGTGCAAAAAATAGTGGCAACTAACCTAAAAAGACACCAAACCTCTCTGAATACCATTTTTAACTTCACAGCATAAAGTTCTGTACTTTAAACTGATTTTTTTAAAAAAGCAATGAGGCATTGGCTCTGCCAGTAACAGTCACAGTAAAATACAGCTTTCTGAAAAATAGGAAAAGCTTATAATATTCTTTCTTTTTTTTATATAGTGTGTCCTTGGAAAACATCACTCAGTAATTATGCTGGTGCTGTTGCATATTTTCTGTGTGCTCAGGCTCCTTTGTCTGAGCCAGGTGCCTACATGAAGGGAACAGACCCTCAAAAGCAGTTAATACCTCACAGCTCCACTTGATGAAGGCAATAGCATCTCTGAAGGAACAGTCTCCTCTGCCTGTGATTTCAACATCCTTGTATTTACAAAGAAATTAATGCAAATAATTTATGCAGATGAGCTACCAACACCTGCAGAAGGACCTGCCAGTATGACCAGCAAGGTCATGCTGGTCCTGGAGAGTCTCCATTTCTTCTTCCCCCTGCTCCAGCTGGAGGGTCACAGCTTACAGGAAACAGGCAGAGAGCTTGGAAGAAATCCTGTGCCAAATGCTCTGAGATGCAGCAGGTCTTTCTAATGGAGGGACCTAGAACTAAGTGGACTAGGAAAAAAGAAAACTAGAAATATTCACATTTCACTTGGCAAGTTCTTGTCTGTACACTAAGAAATCATTTTGGAGCTCCTTAAAGGATAAAAATGCCTTTTTCAAGGATTAATTGGAACTTTCAAAGGACTCTTAAAGGGTTTAAGCATTCTTCCAGCACCACAGGGAAAGCAATAATTAGCTTTTCTCAGCCAACCTGTACTTTTGAGCACTGGAGAATAATGAAGTATTTTCCATATCCCTGCCTCCACAAAGTTTATCCTCATCCCTGTGAGCCAAGCTCAGCCGGCCAGGCTGCAGGTGGCTGTAGACTTTGCTAATGTTAAGAGAGGTATAGGCACTCCTTTGGGGGGAATTAACTGTGAGATATACAGATCAACTAAATAATTCTTAACTTTATTCTTTGTGGAACAATTCATTCATTTCAACTGCCCTTATTATGTTAATCCACCTAAAATGAGTTTCATAACAAACAAGCAGTCACAACCATTTTCTCTCCTAAATAAAAACAAAATAGAAGACGTAGGTGTATACACTTTGAAAGCTTTTTTTTTTTTTTTTTCTAAAGCATCTTTACTGGCAACATCAGGATCAGTGGGAGGCAACACAGAGCACCAGTGAGACAGTATCTGCAGAGGTTTGCTTGGGTGAATTCATTATTGCTTGGCAAACTGAGAACTTTCCTCAGGAAATATTTTGTCCTTTGGAGTTTTTGATTTAAACATACTTAGTCGATGCAGTTTTTTCCTAAGTGTCTCTTTCTTAAAAGTGCCTCTGGCAAAAAGCAGAGGATAAAGGCACAGCAGAGCCAAGTAACCCAGGGTGCACTTGCAGCCTGTGTGCCCCCTCTTATACCCCCAGGAGCCAAGGGCAGGATGAAGGTGAGCACAACCTTGGCTGTATTGTCCTTAGGCAATCACAGTTTGGAGGGGGGCAAAATCCACCAGGGGATCTGTACTGTCAATTTTCCTCAGTTAAGACAAAAACTGTGCAGTTTTTCCAGGGGAGCCCATCCATCCCCAGCCTCACTGCCAAGCTTGCAGCTATCCCCTCTCCCAACTCCTCTCCTTCACTTTGAATTGTTTTGCTGCCATCAGAGATGTCATTCCTGCCACCTGTCCTACAGGGCAGCCTGTCCCACCCTGCTCTCCAAAGGCTCATCACATTAATGAATGTGATCCTGCCACAGCAGCACGGAGCCTTTCTGAGGCTGGGCTGGGAAGATGAGACAGACCAGATGAAAGCCCTAAATATTTTCTATTGTGAACATCAAGTAATGGATAGAATCTTAGATCTCCTCTAAGAATAAAGCTCATGAGAAAAGAAACCAAGCTGTGTAAATTCATTAGGTGTAGAGTTCTGTGCCTTGGACATTTTTGGTGCCAAGGTAGGTATGCAGACTGCAGCACCTCATTAGTGGAGGAGATTTAGTTACCAGAGAGAAATAACTGGATTATCTGGATGAACTGGATTTATCCCAGTGGCCACATTGTGGTGTCCATCCAACACACTGAGGGAATTCATCCAGACCATGTAGTTCCCTCCCTGCTGCCTGACAGTGCAACACCTGAGTTTGTGTGGTTTCAGAACCAGCATCCACACAGTGAGGGAAAGCTCAGTGCTGCAAGGAATTGGAGTTTCTAACAGTGAAGGTCCTCAGGGCCATCAGCTCCCTGCTCATCCAGGGCAATTTTAAAGTCGGTTGCTCATGAGAGCATCCTGCAGGTCACAGTCACAGGGAGTCCCCACTCCTGGTCACTGCCACCAGAGACAGGGAGCCCAAACCTCTGCAGAGGGGCGGGGTACCCCCTTATTCAGCTTCTGGACCCTTGACTCTGCAGAGCAGAACTGCACAGTTTAGGTCTGACAAAACGCAGAGGTAAGAGCAGAAAGGGAAAGAGTTTATTTGGTTAAGCTGAGTGTGAACACCAGAGAGGTTGGACCTAAATATCAATATAACCTATTTCCTTCCAAGAATGTATTTCTTGCCCACTGAATGATCAGTTAATCCTCCTTTTTATTCCTCTCCCTACAGTAAAACTCCCAAGTTATTGCAGGTGTTATCCAGGGACACGATATTCACAGTTCCATTTGCTTATGTTTTACTGCTCCCATTAAAATTTGTACAAAGTTTAGAGACTGAACTTGAATTGTGCCCTTACTGGAAGCAGCTGGAACCCCTTAGTTCTGCATTTTCATGCTACAAAATGAAGATTATCCCCAGAACTCTCTGAATGAGAAATGAATCCCTTGCATCATTCCTTTATCATTCCTTTTTTTTTTTTTTTTTCCTTCTCTTATTTTTCTTTCCCTATGTCCCCAGCCTTGCTTTATATATACCTTTCAAACCTCAGCATATGCATATACCTCATTTTGGGCCCATCTTGTCTTGCTAATATCATATGCAATCCATGTCTTCCATCTCACCAAAGTGAATGCAGTAAAAGAGCAGAATGCTTTTTTCTGAGATGTCATGTAACACAAGATATGCAAACTGTCTCTGATTGGAAAGAAGAGATTATTTCTCCTGTCAAATACATATGCTTTATGTACACTGCTTGTTAGAGCAATGTTCAACAAACATTCCATTTTTAAGGGCTAGAATATGCCGAAAATGAGTTTTGCATGCGAAATCTTCACGTATAAGAGGAAAAATTGGAGTACTAAGCATTGTATTCTGTTATCAGGTCTGAACATGGGTAGCAAGAAGGTTCTGAGGGAAAGTGAGCAGTGGAGACTGCCAAGTTTGTCTGTGCAATTTTGGGTTTGTCCTTCTTTTATAATGACTTGTGTGGTGGGGAGGGAAAATACACGGCAGCAGTGCCAGCCCTGGTGCCAGTGCTAAGAGGAGGGAGGAACCGTTGTCAGGACACAGTGGCTCTGTGCAGGCTCTGTGATATCCATAGGATTTCGCCAATCTGTTCCTGCAGATGCCAGTTTTATGCATGATTTACCTGGCTTGATGCAGCTCCCACACCAGCCCTGCCAACTCCCAGGCTGGAAAGCTGCAGTGCCCACAGCTCCCACTCTGCCAGGGCTGCCCAGAGCATCCACTCAGCCCTCCTCTGCCCCAGGAAAGGGAGGAGAATGCCTCCAGCATTTTGGTTTGCTTTGGTTTAGTTTTTGTTTTGTTTTTTCTTTTCCTGAGCTTTTTTGTAAAGCTCTGAATGGCTGCAGAAATTTTTTTCCACCTTTTTTTTCCTCCAGATGGGCTTCTACTAAAGATTACAAGTAAACCAAGGAAAACACATATGAAAAAAGGCTTTTTGAGCCAGACAGTGGGACAGCACATACACTTGTCATCCCTCCATGAAGCATTGGCTATTAAAGATGTAATATTTCCACTATATCTCAGTTGCAGTATAACAACTGACTCCGGGTGAGCGTACGCAGCTGACCTTCCATGAGCATTTTCAATACCCTTCAAAATATCACATTATTTACCAGTTGTGGGAAAGTGTTCTTTAGTAAGCAGTACAAAGCAATCACTGTGGCTTTAGAGATTTTAAAGGTTTCCTAAGGAGCCACAAGTGTCTGTAAGATGCCCTTGGGGCTTCTGTTTTGCACTGTGATTGTGCAGTGTTTTATTTCTGTCATAAAGTGCATACAAAGGGAAAAGGAAGGAAGTAATCTCCTACAGCTGGAAACCAAATTACAAGACTCTCTTATAATAAGGAGAGATTTTCCCCAAAGTGACACAGTGGGACATTAAGGCTTTGAATTTGATCCTACCTAAATGAACAGGAAAAAATTCCGTTGACTTTAGTGGTAGAGGATCAAACTCCAAAGGAGCTATTTAAAATATTATGTAGGTGCTGTATGAATGTGGTTTCATAGATGTTCATTAAGAGTCTTTTTATCCCCTCCTCCCCTCTGAAAATGCTGCAGAAATATTATCAAATTGTGTGATTACAGCGTGTGCTGATATGCCAATGGTATCTCTAAGAGCAGCGTTTCTGTTGAGGCACTAACTCAGATGAGCTTTATATTACCAGGAGCTCACAAATAAGGTTTTGTTATCTCTGCTGCTGGCAATTGTCAGGGCACACTGAAGCATTATTAACATTCCTGCAATCAGCAAATAAAACACGACACCTCCGTGCCGACTGGGAGTCGGCACCTTCAGGACCCAGCATTTTGCCCAATTTCAGTTCCAAACAGCTTCCTTCTATTCTACCTCTGAGCACTACTTCCAGAAAAGAAGGGATGAATTCAGTGAGAAAGCAGAGTTTCTGAAAAGGACTCTGACATCTCAAATCTTCTTTGGAGTAGAAAAAAAAAACCATAATGCTACATGCACCCCATTACATTGGTGTGATTCATATTTAGGAGATTCAGGTTCTATGGCTGATTTTACAGAAATCAGTATTTCCTACTTGGCCACTCCACAAATACCACATGATAAAACTGGACCTGAGCTCAAATGCAGATGAAATAGGAATTTTACAATTATTAATAATGAAAATGAATATAGTTTAGATTAATGCAACGACAAAATGTTTATAATTCACCTGAATTTAGCTTTTCTATTTGCACTAAACTGAAGTTGCTTGCAGTCACCTGCCTCTGGGTTATACTTAGAAGTATATTTGAAGGAAGGAATTATAATTTGTGAGGTCAAAGTTTTCAGTCTCATTCCAGTTAACCCAATATCCTGAAAGGATTTGGATTTGTCCTGATGCTTCTTTAGCAGTTGAGTCGTTAATGAACTGCAAAACCAGAGTTTAGCTCCTTGGAATATTTTGGAAAGTCACAACTGTCTCATTGTAAGGCCTGATCCAGAAGCTGCTTGTGTTCATCTTCCTATTTACTACAACAGACTTTAGAAAATGTTTAATAGGAATCAGAAAGTGATATGAGAGAACTCATACACTGGGTGGCTAACTGCTAAAAGAAAAAATTAGATAAAACTGAGCTAATGGCTTGTCTTGAGAGACTCCTATGGGATAAGATCATCCTTAAATAAAAACTGTCAAGAATAGGTCTTCTTTTGTGCTAATTGCTCAAGCTTTGCTCTTCCCAAAAAGAGAACTTTTTAGTTTAAAAGGTAAGGTATAACAATTCAATATGGGATAAACCAGGCAGCTTCAGAACAACAACTGATGAAGCTAAATAAACTTTGAAAGGTAAGGAAAATAAAATAAAAAAAAAAAAGTCTTTTAAAGGTATTCTCCTGGACATTGAAAGAAAATAATGATTTTGTACTTCAGTTCTTTAACAAAATCCTTGCTAATACATCCCTGTGAGCTCTGAAGTGCTGCTTTCACAGGGACAAGCAAGTCCAGTCTGCTGATCCTTTCCAAACCATTTCAGTGAAACCCAGTCAGATCTCTTACAGAAGGAGCTGCAGTGGCTCTTTGACTGCTGGCAGTGGTTTTATCACTCCCCTCCCTTTCTGTGGCTGCCTCTATGCAGCTGTGAGCTCATCACTGCCAGCCTGGTGCTGGGATCCCGGGTTTTTCTCTCTCCTGCTTAGCAGAGTTTTAGCTCAGTGCTTTGAATCACTGCTTCTGGGATCCTGAGTTATTTTAAAAAGTGTCTAAGGGCTGTGGCTGTACACAAGCTAATGGCTGTGATGCTTTGCTGCTCCCAGGTGGGTGGTCTGGTCTCTGCCTTTCCCATCACTGTGATCCCTCATCCCTCCTGCCAGCTCAGCTCCCTCTGGCTCCTCTGAGAGCTTGCTCTGCATTGCCTTGCAGGAATAACCCTTTTTGCTGGGTGCTTTTTCTACCACTATGTGTAATTGGATTAGAATTGTAGAATTACCTCGTGGAGGTGTCTGCCAGGCAGCAGAGCTTGTATAAAATACACAGATGGAGGATGTAACCAGGAGCAGAGGATGGGAAGGTCAGGGTCTCCCCTTTTCAGCAGCAATAAGCTCTTCTGTCAGCTCACCACCTCATGCCCACAGGCATCTGATGGGTGCTGTAATATCTTTCAGTCTGCTCCTCTCTAAAGCTGTATTATGTTAGGGTTGGAAACAACCTGCACAACAGAGCAGCCTAAAATTGATGTGCTTAGTCTAAAGCTTCCAAGAGGGAGCCACAGCACATCCCCAGCAGAGCCTCTTGGGGCTGCCTTCAGCCAGGGCCCCCCATTTGGTGTCATTAATGTCACACACTCCTCTGCAGGTACCTCAGCTGGGCTCCTTGAGGAGTGCAGCAGAAGATCACATTATTATTATTATTATTATTATTNCTAACTGCTAAAAGAAAAAATTAGATAAAACTGAGCTAATGGCTTGTCTTGAGAGACTCCTATGGGATAAGATCATCCTTAAATAAAAACTGTCAAGAATAGGTCTTCTTTTGTGCTAATTGCTCAAGCTTTGCTCTTCCCAAAAAGAGAACTTTTTAGTTTAAAAGGTAAGGTATAACAATTCAATATGGGATAAACCAGGCAGCTTCAGAACAACAACTGATGAAGCTAAATAAACTTTGAAAGGTAAGGAAAATAAAATAAAAAAAAAAAAGTCTTTTAAAGGTATTCTCCTGGACATTGAAAGAAAATAATGATTTTGTACTTCAGTTCTTTAACAAAATCCTTGCTAATACATCCCTGTGAGCTCTGAAGTGCTGCTTTCACAGGGACAAGCAAGTCCAGTCTGCTGATCCTTTCCAAACCATTTCAGTGAAACCCAGTCAGATCTCTTACAGAAGGAGCTGCAGTGGCTCTTTGACTGCTGGCAGTGGTTTTATCACTCCCCTCCCTTTCTGTGGCTGCCTCTATGCAGCTGTGAGCTCATCACTGCCAGCCTGGTGCTGGGATCCCGGGTTTTTCTCTCTCCTGCTTAGCAGAGTTTTAGCTCAGTGCTTTGAATCACTGCTTCTGGGATCCTGAGTTATTTTAAAAAGTGTCTAAGGGCTGTGGCTGTACACAAGCTAATGGCTGTGATGCTTTGCTGCTCCCAGGTGGGTGGTCTGGTCTCTGCCTTTCCCATCACTGTGATCCCTCATCCCTCCTGCCAGCTCAGCTCCCTCTGGCTCCTCTGAGAGCTTGCTCTGCATTGCCTTGCAGGAATAACCCTTTTTGCTGGGTGCTTTTTCTACCACTATGTGTAATTGGATTAGAATTGTAGAATTACCTCGTGGAGGTGTCTGCCAGGCAGCAGAGCTTGTATAAAATACACAGATGGAGGATGTAACCAGGAGCAGAGGATGGGAAGGTCAGGGTCTCCCCTTTTCAGCAGCAATAAGCTCTTCTGTCAGCTCACCACCTCATGCCCACAGGCATCTGATGGGTGCTGTAATATCTTTCAGTCTGCTCCTCTCTAAAGCTGTATTATGTTAGGGTTGGAAACAACCTGCACAACAGAGCAGCCTAAAATTGATGTGCTTAGTCTAAAGCTTCCAAGAGGGAGCCACAGCACATCCCCAGCAGAGCCTCTTGGGGCTGCCTTCAGCCAGGGCCCCCCATTTGGTGTCATTAATGTCACACACTCCTCTGCAGGTACCTCAGCTGGGCTCCTTGAGGAGTGCAGCAGAAGATCACATTATTATTATTATTATTATTATTATTATTTTTGTTAAAAGCACAAACTGAGGCTAGAAGGACACATCCTCCTATGGAGAGACGTGGTCACGGCTCTTCCCCAAAATGCAGAGAGCACATCCCACTCCTGGTGCTGTTCATCATTTTAATCACCTGCATGGCAGCAGACAGCCTGGCCTCCTCTTGGCTGTTACAGCTCTGTGTCCTGTGCTGGTCTTGAACATGAATCTCTGCTCCAGGGGGGTGATTACACAGTTTACATGAAACTCCCCAGCATAAATAGCTGTTCTTTGAGGCAAGGTCCCTTGCTCCTTAGCATCCCAACCACAAGACTACAAAAGCTTCTTTCACATTTTTTATCTTTCTCACAATACATTTTGAATACTTGATACTGAGTGAGGCAGCCTGAGCAAGTGAGAGGTGCCTTCAGCCTGCACAGTCTGTGTGCTGGTGGCAGCTCCAGGTTTACCAGGCAGAGTTGGGAATTCAGCATGTTGCTTTTACCTCAGGCATGTGCTTTCCAAAAGCTATGAAAAGAAGGGATATAATATCACCTTCTCTGAAAGCAAGCAGGGAATGTAGTTGTATTTTCATTCTGGATAAAGCTGACTTTTCCAGGGCTGGCAAAATGAGGTCCTGATGGACACAAAGGACGTTACAGCTCAGCTGAGATTAAAGAATCAGAGAATCCCTCAGGTTGGAAAAGACCTCTACAATCATTGAGTCTGACTTCTGCAGCCAGACCTGTGCAAAAGGAGAAAGGGAAAAGGTTGTAAAGTCACATTGCCACATATTCAGACATCCTGCTGGAATGGCTGCAGCAATTTCTGGAAAGCTCTCGCATTAAAGTTACTGCATTCAGCTACTCTATTAACAACTCCAGCTTTGATTGCTTGATATGTTTTCTGCTCAGTAATTTGGAGCTGTAAATCACTGTTTAAGCTCCTAAAAATGAAGTGATCGTTAAGGAATTAAGAGTATATTACTGTCAGTAATATCTGATCCTTTGAGACGGGAAGAGAATCTTTCTTACACCACAGAACATCTTTAACTATCTCTGTGCAGATTGTGGGGAAGGAACTGATTTTTTTTTAAATGCAGATATTAGACTCAGAATTCCAGAAGTGTAAACTGGGAATAGTATGTTTACAAGAAGCCTGATAGCCTGACATCCAAACAGCTTTTACCTAGATACTTTTATTTCAAGAATGCAAGCAGCATCAGTGGAAGTGAGCTGAACGGGAGTGCTGATTTTACCCAGAAATAATCAAAAATGCTGGTTTTGTATATATTTAGAAGTAGGAAGAGTAATCAATCAGTCAATAAGATTGGCTTGGACTAGGAAATAGGTTAACCTTTCTGAAAAAGCATTATTTCAGTTTTAGGGTTGACTTCTTATTAGAGCAGACCAGACTCTGTTTCCAAACAAGAATTCAGGTCTAAATTAGATATTGTATCAACTAAATAAAAAACCACAAACCCCAAAACATTTAGCCTGAGAACAGAATTTAAAACTCAGAATTAAAACTAAGAAACTAAGAGTTTAGACAGCTAAAGGCTGTAGGAGTAATCTAGACTTTCACATGGTGGGACCATTACTAGCAAGTAGCTATTAGGAAATGCTAAACACATAACTGTGTTGGAAGCCTCAGTTCTCTCTGGAGATTAAATGCCAGGCTGAATCAGGTTGGAAAAAAGGCATTCCCATTCCCTCCAGGCTCCCCAGTCTGCAGTATATTCCCAAGGGTTTAAATCAAAAGTTCAAAAAGTTTAACTCTGCAGAAGTCCCAATTTCACTGGCAAAAGCACCATGACTCAACTCCCTGCTCTGGGTGAGCAGACAGGACGTGCATTTTTCACCTCAGAAAGCATCACAGAGGCAGCTCTTGCACATCTGTGGGGTCACAGGATGCAGGAGTCAGGAGTCTGACACAATTAACAAGGTGGGATATAAAACAATCTGTGGCAGAGACTCTGCCCATCAAGGAGCAGGAAACCTGTGCTCACCTCCCTGCTTGCTTCATTCTACAAGGAAAAAGAAGAGGGATTTTGATCTGTAAATGATGTAAAAACATGGAGTTTGGGGGTCTTTTTTGGTGTTTTGTTTTGTTTTTTGACTTTAGGATGTCTGATTTAACTATACTGCACTAGCTGTGTGTCTTGAAAAGGAAAGGTTTCAAAACTCAGCTGTGCAGCATTGAAGATTTGTCACAAAACTGAAGGTTTGGCTGGGATCTTGTTTTCAGTTATCCTTTGAAATTTTTAGTAAAGTTTAATTTCATGTATTCATAACAAATTTTTTTTCCTATTGAGTGACAGGCTAGAGATAAAAACATCTTTGAAGAACTGGGATTTTTTATTGGATGTGAGTGCAGGTCATTTTTCTTTGGGTTCCTTAGGCAGCACCAAAAAATTTAGACCATTTTCAAGCAAATTTCTGGTAGTAGCAAGATAAAATTGTAAGGGAACAGCTACATAAAATTGTGAGGGAACAACTATTCTTCAGGTAATTTTTGTTATCAATGACAGATATTTTTCCAGCAGAAATGTACCTCTACTCTGTGCTGCAATTCTTGTGACAGTTCTTGGAGCTGCACAAGCCAAAGGCACTGATTTCAGTGCACTGAACGTGGATGGTAAAGCACCAGACCCTCAGTAGGAAAGAACATTTTAAAATTAATTATCTAATGCTGCAAAAGTGAAAAATAATGGAAATGTAGTTAAATTTTCCATATGTCCTATTGAATCAATATCTCATCTTGTTAGATAAGTTAAAAAGCACCTGTCTTTGATAGGGTGAATTACTTCTCCAGGACCAATTCTCTTGGCTTTTTGGGATTGGCATTGGATTTTTTTATGCAATGTGTCGCTTGATTTAATTTCTGGCATGATGATTTCTCTCCCTTGGTAGATTTTCAGCTGCTCAAGAAGTAGATGGATGATGGATTTGGCCTCTCTGAGAAAATCTTCCTGATGATTCCATCTAATTCCAGACAGAATGAATGAACACCACACAGGTAATAAGTTAAAAAAAAATAAAATAATTATTGAATGGCATTTAAATCTTGTGTTAAATTTCTTTGGGAAATAAAACATGTGACTGAGAACATATTAACATCAACAGAGAGCTTCATGCCCAGACCAGGGTGGAAACAGTGAGAAAACTTTCACCCAGACTGAAGCTTTAAGCTTATCCCACATGTAGAGATGTTTTGTAACTGAAGAAATGCTTGCCTTTCATCTTTGCTATTGGCACAGAAGCTCTTTGGGTAAATGGATGAGCTCAAAAGCTGCCCAGTTATCTACTAAAGTATTGAATCAAGCTGTGGGCCTACAAGGCTGAAGAGGCTGAAATGTTTCTCACTTGTCCATAGGGACATTGAAAATTCTGTACAAAAATTACAAGTAACATAGAGCAGGGAGGCATTTAAATGCCAGCTTTGTCCATTAGGATGTGCAATGTACAACAGCAAGTTTTAATTCTATATCTTTTTTTTTTTTCATCAGGAAGATTGCTGCAGCTTATTACACCTCATTATGTATTTAGCAAAATCAGCAAACATTCCAGCTGCTGAATGGCTGATGAGGATCACACAGGTGTGACACAGTACAGGAGGAAGCAGAAGGACAGAATTACAAACTAAAAATCTTGGTAGGAAGAAGCAGCTCTCTAAAGTTTGCCTGTGAGCATAGAATCATGGAATGGTTTGGGTTGGAAGGGACCTTAAAGAACATCTTATTCCACCCCCTCACAAGGGCAGGATACCTTCCCCTATCCCAGGCTGTTCCAAGCCCTGCCCAACCTGGCCTTGGACACTTCCAGGGATGGGGCATCCTGGTCCTTGCTCTTGCAGACCCAGCAGCCATCTCAGCTGTTCATTAGCAGGGTCATTCCTTGAGTAATTATGACAAGAGTTCCCAGATCTTAAGCCTGTTCAGCTAAACAAGTTTGTGCCTCAATAGTTGCACCTCTTGTGAGGCTGAGAGGCTGCTTCAGCCCAGGGCTGTGAGAGTGGCACCTCAGTGTTTCCCTTCTGCTTCAGGGAACTTCTTGAAGGTGCTAAAAACCTACTGAAAACAAGGCAGGGGTAGATAAGAGAAGGACTTTTAGAAGGAGCCATGTCTTCCCTACAGTGGAAGTGACCTGAGATCTCTGTGCTGTCTTCCACCAGTGATGCAAGTGCTGCCCGCCCACACATCCTTGTACCAATAAAAAATTCTCCCATTTTGCATTTCAGGTGTTTCACAAATAATTTTAGACATCATTGTTTCACTCTTTGAAGATTTGGATACATTGTGCCTGGAAAATACTTTCCAGACAAATACTAACAAGGACAGGCAAGAAATAATAAAGACCAGTAGGTTGAATTTTTCTCTAAACTGATCTTTGTTTTATGCTCAATAAAGCTTTAGCCAAAACCAAATGCCAAATTAATTTCTTCCTTCCTCAATTCCATTATCTGTACAACTGGAATATCAGTCTGCAGCTGATGGTGGCCATCTTTTTTTCTAGACTCTTAGGAAATATTCCAATGTAAATATTAATAATGTTTGAACAGTACCAACTTGTAAAAGCTGATGGAAAATCTTCCTGGCTAAGGTGACTCTGCTCCTGAGTAGCACCCCCAAGTGCTCTCCATCACCCAGAGGACAGGCTGCAGCATCAGACACACCCATGTCAGGGGCTGAGGTCACCTCTGGAGCGTCCTGTCCCCCTCTGCACTGCCCTGAGACAGTGTGGGATGCTCCAGGTATCCTGGAGATTAATGCCTGCTCCTTGGGACCCTGCTGCCTTTCTGCTGCACAGGACCTCTCAGAATCATGAAGATCTTGAGACCTATACATGCACCTTGTCTTAAGCATGCTAAAAATCTGTGCAGAGGATATTTATTCACCTTAGGAAAAACAGTATATTAATTTACTTTCAAAAATTTAAAGCACAGTTTCCACTAAGAAGCCACAACTAATTTGTAGGGATTCTGATACGACTCATTATTGCATTACTGTCTGGTTACTGAATTGCAAAAATGCAGCTGTTCCCCTCCAATTTCTATGTAGCAAAAGCTCCTTAAGTTTTCAAAATATCCAGAGGAGTTTCCCTTACTGTGTCTTCATTTTGAATGCATCCTGATCCTGCAGTGTGATGCTGAGTGTAAGGTGTAAGGAAGATGCTTTTTCTCTCCTCTGCAATACTTTCTGAATTCTCTAGGACTGCTGTATCTCATCTTGCATAACACAGCAGATGGGAGAGAGAACAGAGTGGGGCAGAATCCAGTAACATCCTTTGGATGGTTGGACTGGCAGATTGCAGGAAACTGTGTTGATGGTACCTGCCAAGTCACCAATCAGTCTGAATCAATTAATTGTCAAACTGGCACACAACTCCTAGCAGGAAGCTCCGTGTCTCATTCGGCTTGGTTTTCTTTGCTTTTTTTTATTTTTATCTATCCAATGTCACTTTTTCTTTGTTTGTTTTAATATCTTTACTCTTTTGAAGGTTCATCTTTTTGTTTACTGACATCTTGAGTATCCATGCTTCTTGTAACTGTAGATAATGAATCAAAGTCAGTACTGCCTGATTTTGCTGGTGTTTAATGTTTTCTGGATAACAAATTGTTTTCAGGAAGTGAAAATATTATTCAAGGGAAGATACGTTTAAGATATCAGAAGTTAAAGCATCACTGACAATACTGGAAAAGAAAATATGTTTTATTTCTTCATTTGCAACATCTTCCAGCCACTTAAAAGTTCTGGTTTCTATTTTTGTGTGTGCCTTTCTCCAGCAGTAATATTGCTGTTGGCTTCCCATAAATGACCTTGTTTATGTCTTCATATTTATTCATAGCACCAAGCCATGACATAGTATACAAATGTAATATACACATTACTAACAGCATTTAAATTAAATATGGACTGTAGCAGAGGCAGCTCTTCCCTGGGACACCAAGGTCCATCCCCACCACCCTTATTCCTGATGGTAAAACCTTTCTCAGCCCTGTACATCCCAGGGCAGAGGACATGCCAGGTCCACACTGGAATTGCCCCATGTAACCCTTGTGTGCATCCCCACCACCTAGGAAGCCTTGCAGCTGCTCTTTTTCTATATATTATTTTCTCCTGGGTTGTTTTTGGACCAGATTTAGCTCTACCTCACCTCCCTGCCTGCCCAAGTGCCTGTAAAGCTACAAGTCTCCAGCTCCAGCAAGCAGCAACGTTTCAGAGCAAAGGGGAGGTACCTCATGTCTTCATATCCACTGGTATAAAATCAGGAGGAAGTGATAAAAGCTGCTGTGGTGTGGAGAGCAGACACCTGCCTGGCTCCCAAATCCACCATGTCCCCACTATTTTGGGGTAAAACATAGTGCTCTTCCTAAGTGTGTCGGGAGCTGCAACGTGAGCTCTATGCAAAGAGCTGCTCTTTGATGGACACATTCAGCAAAAAAAGTTAATTTTTCGTAAGAGTAACTTTCTGCTTTTTGTGGCTGTGGGGAAGACACGAAATGCTTGCAGGAGTGGGGCCTGGCCTGTGGGAAGCAGGTGTTCCCTCCCAGCCCCATTGCCATCCACGGTCTCAAGACATCTGTGATGGTGCAGGGAAAGGGGTCTGAGAGCAGCGGAGGCGCTGACGGAACGAGCCAAGTTTGTACCGCGTGGAAAAGAGCTCCAAACGTTTCCAAAAAGGAACCAGTGTTAAACACTGCAGCCTGTGCAGGGCCTGGCAGAATCTGCTTGCCTGAGATGGGCCCAAGGGTTTGACACTGGGTGGAGAGGGCCATGCCTGAAGTAGTGATAGACTCTGGGTGCTGCCAGAGGAATCCCTCAAGTGGTGATGGACTCTGGTGCTGCCAGGCACAGATCATCACTGCAAATGCCAGATCTTCACCAGGATTGGACCTGGTGTCTCCACTTCTCTCAGTCATCTGGGCACACAACAGGGATTTTGTGTCATTGCAGGAAGACAAGCACTGGAAATCTCAGCATACAACTACAATAATGAGCAGGGCATCTCCTCATATAAATTTAACTCATCAAAAACTCCTGAATCAGCTGCATGGGCTCAGACCAGGCTCTCTGTGAGGTGGCCACAAGGACTGTAACCAGGTAGCAGAAGCCCTGCCAGATGATTTCTGGTTGGGGATCTTGCACTGACCATGGTCTGTCATATCCATGGTCTCAGCCTTCTCCTAGACTGCAAAACATCACTCCTGCTCTTGTCAGGATGGAATGCACTGGGGCAATACTCACCTTGGATCTTGTAAGCCCAAACATGGGGGAGAGCAATTGGCCAAACCCCAAGAAAAAGAGCTGAAATGATTTTAAGAAGCACAGATCCTCTGAAGACCAAAGCATAAAGGTATAAGTTGTCTTTTGTGGAGGTGAAACCATTGTCTGCACACACAATCCAAGATTTTGAGAGCAAAACTTTTCCCAGAGCTCAACAGCCACGTGCCCATATACAGAATTGCATATAAAATCTCAGTAATTTTTAATGTGTTTTAATCCAGACTTTATGGTTTCTTGGATACTTGCCACTCTCTTCCCATATCAGTGCAGTATTGTATAATAAGTTAAATCTTTTAAAAAGTTGCTTTATGTGGCTGAGTTTGAACTGCTGTACAAAGGATTTTTCCACTTACAAACTTGGTGGATGGTGACTCTTTCTCTACAGTTGTCCAATTAATTTTGTTCCTAAATGTGAATAAAAATCAACTTGTATCAGGATAGTTCCTGTTATACTTCAATGTGATTTTGATTACATTATGTTACAGAAGTAGCACTGGCCTTCCTTCAAGTCTAGGTGAGAAGCTAATTGGTTTCAAACTGTTTTAAATATGCTGAAGTTAAAGTTGTCAATTATTTTTCTGGAACAATAATAATTTTTCAGATTGAACTCTGCTTTTTTAAAGGGCTTTCAAAGCTAAAATAATGAAATAACTGCCATTATTTTTCTTGTTTTTCTCTGCTTTCACATTTACAATCCTTTGCTTTCTGACCCCCAGAGCCTGTTAATTTTGATCAGCTTTCATTCTGAATTGAAAGTGTGCTCTCTTCTCTTTTTTTAAGTTAGTATTGTGTTAATACATTTACATTGCTTAAAAGTTACTTCAGGAGCTGGTGCTGAAGGAGACATGGCAATATCATTTAATAAGCTCTTTATTCATGCTTACTTTTAATGTCTTTTTACTGATTTAATCAGTAATTTTGAAGCAACATTGCACCATCTTTGTGGGCATCTCTCATCAAACCAATTACAAATTCTTTTTAATAGATATCCAAGGGTAATGTGTCGTTACAAAGATTTAACTATGGAAATGCAATAGTGCTGAATTCACACAGAATTGCCTCAAAATTTCAGCTGAGATTTATACAAAATTATTATCCACTTCCCAAAAGGAGAAATAGTTCTGCAAACGTTGCCATAGGTGTGTGTTTGTCACAGCACCACACTCAGAACACACGTCTGGCTACTCCCAGCTACAGCAGTCTTTTACTGGTTTTGGGTAATATATTGTCACAGAACATTTATCACTCTTGATACATAATTATCTGTAAAACAGGGATTAGGATTTTGTTGGGTAAGGCCCAGCCGTATGTGAAATCAGAACAAGGGTCATTACCTTTAATGCCTTTTTATCTCTTTGGATGCTGCAACAATTACTGCTTGGAAAGAGGGAGGATGGGGAGTGAGAATGGGCACTCCAAGGTGTTCAAGACATCTGTTTGCCTGGACCAGCACGCCATGGAAAAAGAAACACAAAGAAATTCAACCAAAAACTAGAAGGTAGTAAAAGGCAAAACCCACCACAGAAAATGGAGCCTGTGCTGGAAAGGGATGGGATGTTGATGGAGCAGAGTGGTTGGATTTCCTGATGGAAGAAAGAGGATTTCCTTGCCTGCATATGGCCAGAGCCATTTTTTTCCAGGTTTTGTTCCAGTTTTTTCCAGTTTTAGCACTCTGACTTAAGGGTGATTCAGGGTCTAACCAATGGAAATGAAGATATTTCACACTGAAGCCCACGGGAGATAGCTTTAGTTTTGAGGGTTTTTACATGAAAAAGCCAATATGTATTTTAGGTGTATTAGGAATATGGGATTCACCTCAGCAGATCAGATTAGTCCAGCACAGGATCTGCCTATCAGCACTGGCCAATATTGATGTCTGATACTGTCTAACACTTCTTGGCTGTGTCTACAACAACTGCTCACCCTGACCTGTGCAGCCAGATAACTTCTCTCCTGATGTGCAGGGATTTATGTTGCTCATATATTTCCATTCTCTCAGTGTAACTGCAGCTACTTTACTGGGGTGTTTTTCTTTTATTTTCAATGTAATTTCTCATAATGTTTCAGTCTTACTGACCTTCCTGAGATGAGCTGTAAGGCTGAGCTGCTGTCACTGCAGCTCCACATGTTTACCTAGAAGGATTCATTGGAAATGATGCTTACAAAGCCAGACATGCTGCTCTGTGAACCCAGAGCCCAGACATCTGCTCCTGCTCGCATCACCAGCAGGGCACTGCTGGTGCTGTGGGTGGGAAGAGGAGATCCTGAGGGTGTGGATTTGAACAGCTCTGGGCGAGGTGTGAGGAAGTCGTGATCAAAGCCGTGGAGTGTGAGGTGTGCAAGGAGAGCTGAGAGTCTGCTGCAGCCTCTGAGACAGACACTGACACACAGATGAGGACAGGGTTGGAGCAGCTCCAAATCTCCTCTAAAGAACTACCTGCTTCTCCTACCTGCTCCTCTTCCCACTGACCTGCTGGATAAAGCAGACTAAAGGATCCAGTCCCCCCTGCTCTGCCCACAGAAGAAAGCTTCTTGGAGCACATGAAGGGGAAAGAGAACTTTGTTTTCTTGTTCTCTGATGACTTTATCCATGTGGAGAGGCTCCTGCAGAGTGTCAAGAAGCCAAGATAATGTTAGGAAGGTGAATTAGTTTATCACTGGAGGTCTCTTCCAACTGAAAATATTACATTCATTCTATTCTTTTCCATTCCATTCACCAAACATCCCCAAAAGAACGAGCTGACAGGAGGCACCTGCTAACATATGGTGTGCTGCACTTGGGGGCTGGGAGGAAGATTGTGCTGGGAGAGCTTTTTTCTGTTTGGTTGAAAATGTACTTAGTGACTCCAGAGATGAGGCTGCAAGCCCCAGAAAACAATTCCTTCTGCACATGGAGAGTATGAGCTGCTGCAGCAGGCTCTGCTTGCTCATTCTGCCAGCGTGTCCCTGCCCTGACGAGGACAGGCCACCTACTGAGAAGTGCAAGTAATTCTCTTTCCACAGCGATTCATTCTTTGGCTCCTTCACTAAGATTAATTCCTCCCTTTGTATTTAACAGCATCTCCAACTAGCAAAACAAAACAGGCTTTATGAATAGCAGCAAACAATCTCCAGCCAGGCTGCCAGGTACTGTGGTGGCTTTGCAGGAAAGACATCTGTCTGATGGCAACTTGACCAAGACCAACAGCAGAGCAGAGTCACAGTCCCACATGCCAACAGCAAGCTGGTAACTGCCACAGACCAAAGGAGAAGTTGAGATTTTTTCAGTTCTGCTACCACCGGTCTGAATTTTCCTGTCTGTGTCTAAAAACTGCTCTTTGTTTCACACTTGGCATAACAAATGCCCCAGAATGCAGCACAAAGCTTTAAAAGCAAAATGGCCTGCTCTTCTTTCCACCAAGCCTATGCACAGGCTTTTCTCCAAGGTCTTCTCCCAAAAGATTTTGGGACAAATCTCAGTCCTTGTTACAGTCACAACCTGAGTAAAATTTAAATTTAAATTTAAATTTATCCGAATAAAATAAAATCCCAGATAATTATTCCTGAAAGTGGAATGTAGGGCCAAAGTGTTAATCTCTTGCATCAGAACACACATCCACCTTTAATTAAGTCCAAACCCACAATGGATGTATTCCTCACATAAGGAAGGGTTGAATTCACATGAGAAAAGCTATTTTTGTAAGACTTTGGCTTTTGATGGCAGGATCTGAGATCTAATCTCTGCAATTTGAGGCTGAGCAGCTATGGAGCATATGTTGGGAAATGCAGAACGGAGTTTCTGACCCTGCATTCCAGCACTTCGCAGCCTCCTGCTCCCCGGCATCCTTCCCTGAGCCCTCGGGTCCCAGTTTGTGCACAAAGAGCCAGCTTTTCCCTCCTTTCCATGCCAGCCCAATCTCATCTCTGCTCTAAATATGGGCTTGGCAGTGTTTTAAGCATTTGGTTGAAGGCTGTATGTGTTTTAACCAGAACGCTTTTCCTCCGCGATGCCTTTACAGGAACATGACAGACTGATTTGAAAGTGTCTGATACAGGAATCACTTATTTGCCTTTCCACAGGGGACTGGAATGCTCTTAAAAGGCAATTTTCCCTGGAATAACCGGTGATCTGTGCCAATACAGGTAAAGTGGTGCAGTCTCCTGGTGCTTGAAGTACTCTTCTCCAGTTTGCAGCATCACTCCTTGCCATGAGAGCTCAGCCTGTGCCTTGGTCACCTTTAGCACCTGCCATCCCCTCTCCAGGGCCCATCAATCCTCTGTTATAATCTCCACAAGTCTCTTTAAAAGAAACTAAATCCACAGTCCAACCTTGAACTTCCAGCATGCCCTGAAGCTGGCTGAGCATCTCCTCCCACCCTCAGTGTGTGGTGTGCCTGTGTTTGCCCACCATGCCTGGTGAGATGTGACTGTCAGCTTTGCTGGAGGCACAGTGTAAATATTTTGCACTTGTACAGCAGTGCACTCACTGGAGGAAATGCTGCTGCACACCAGCCTGTGCTGGGTTAACAGGAAAAGCAAGTTTTCTCATCTCTTTGGAGCAGCTCAGTCTGTAGTGTGCTGCATGATTTAGCAGCATTTGTGATGTTTCCCTGATTAATTCTCAAAAAGGTTTCTTAGCAACAGACGAAGGGAGACCACGAGCACTTTGCATGGAAGAAACTTCTTTGTGTTGCCATAGGGTGTCAAGTATTAGGATTTTTACTTTCCCATTTGTGAGTGCACACAGAGGTCTCTGGCATGAAGTCACTTCTCTGCATATCCATTCCTGACATAAGTAACTGGGTTAGGGAAGCTTCTGTGGCATGACAGAAGTGAGGGAAACAAGTAATTAACATTCTAGCAACTGGATTTGAAACTCACAGGGATTACTTGGTTAAAATCCCTGTCAAAGGATGCCAGGTTGAATTTTGGTGATTTCTAGGATATATTCTGTAACTTTCTAGGCAAATCTCAAAGGAAAAGAGTGCAAAAAGCAAGGCAACATTTTTATTTTTCTATTCCTGGACACAAACCAGTTGTATTTACAGTTAATTTCCACTGTTACAGGAACTACCTGTAAATATGTGTTTGAGCTCCTGTCTGATATTAGAATGTGACCCTTATATATTTTTGATGTGAAACTAAGACAAAATAGAATAAATGCACCATTTCCATTATTCCCTCCTACCTTAGAGCCCACAAAAGCCTATTCCTTCAAAAATTAGGCACTGTGCCTACAAAAAAAAAAGTGTCATTAGCAAAAAAGCCTCATGCTTCCACTGAAACACAAAATATCAGTAGAACTCATCTGTGATTGGAATTAAAATTGTACCAGAAGACTGCAGCACTTGTGATTCTTTCTGGTAAAATAAAGGTAGAACCTCCATGGCAGCTTTGTCTTTGCACTCAAGGAAACTTCCCAGTGGGAGTGCTAGGAGGAAAAAGCTGGTATTTTCCTAAGGGTAGTAAACCAACCAGCTAATCCAAGGAAAATTCACCTGGATAATTGTAAGCTGTTAAATCCTTAATTAAAGGACAGTATAAAGGTATCTCAGCAGACACACACACACACACACACACAGACACACAAGGTATTTGTCCTCTCCTCAATTCTAATAAAATTGTTGTTTAGATGGATTTATGAATTGACTTCAGGATTAGATGCTTCTCTCAGATGTGTCTTCATGACTTCATGATCTGGGAATAAAATTAACACCATAGCAGAATACAGAATCCAAAGTGAAAAAGAAGTTGAAGTGCTAAAAACTGAGAAACAAGGATAAGTGCTCAGTTGAGGGGCTACTCCTCTTTAGGAAGTAAAATCTAACAAAAGAGGTTTGTTTTCCTATGAATTATAACTGGGGAAGCAGGACTTTGTGTGTAATTAATCTCAATTTTGGAGTGAATATTCCGTGTGTGTGTGTGTATTATCACTGGGGTAAAGGTTTGCCAGACTGAGCTCCCAGCATACATTCCCTGGTCATTACTTTTAAATCAATTTTGGAAATTAAATACTGAGTTTCTGGATTTCTGAAGGGGTGGGTATTTGCAAAAGTCAGAAGGAGGGATGGGCAGATGGGCCAAGAGGCAGGTTTGGGTTCTCGTGCCAGGGAGAGGGAGGAGATAGTGAGGACTGCAATCCCTGCTGCTCCACCCTGCACCCAGAGCTCAGCAATTCATCCAGCTGAGCTCATCCTCTGCTTTTCTTCCTCCCTGGGGGGCTGCCCTCAAAATGCAAACCCTCAGTTTTCCACCTCTCAGCTCCCCATTCCCACCTGTCAGCTCCCCATCCTTCACACTGCAAACAGGCAGCTCTCTGTGCTGAGGAACAGCTTGACAATTTAAAGAAGTGTATAGGACCATCCATCAGGAATATGAAGACTTGAAAGTATGTTTAATTTTGCTGTCTTTGGGAAACCAGCAGCTCAAGATTCCAGCTGCTCAAAATATGTCAGTGGTGGCTGCAACTGCAGGGCCCTGAGAGGGAGGAGTAGAGGCCACGTGGATTTTTACATCTGCTGCTTCTGTGCTGCTAAGTTGGGTCTCCATCTTTCCCCACAGGTGCATCCCACCCATATTTATTTGATTTTTATTCTCAAATTTTGGGCAGTTCAAAACACAGCCCACCTGACAACAGTAGCAGTCCCACTTCTCTCACAGAAAGTCATTTTAGAAGGTAAAAGGTGGCATGGTTTCCTTGTCCTTTCACCAGACAGCATCAATTAACACACCTTCTCACTCCAAATGTTAATATTATATAAGGCTGAGGGAACATTCACTTATTTTATTCCCCTTCCTACAAGCATACACTTGCAAAAATGTTTTCTCACTTATCTTAATTCATATCTCTTATTTCATAATTACCATTTTACTATACTTTCTGCCCCTGTCATAGCTTAGTTGTGTTTTTTTGAAATTTAATCAAATAATAATTAAATTCTGAGGGTAACACCTCTGGTTATCTCTTCATAATTAAAGTTTACTTTTTTTCTTCAGGAATATTTGAAAGGAAAAAGCAATTGCTCCTAAGAATGCATGCATATCATTTGTGTGTGAGTTTGATGACTGAAGTGACTTTGGCAGGGAATTCAGAGGAAATAAAATTTATGTACTCAGATACTGGGACTTTGGAATATTTCTTTTTTTGCTTTGGATTGGTTAGCTAGTTTCAAGAAGCCACAGCTACATGCCAAACGAAACCCGAGGTTTGTAAGCCTCCTATCTTAAACATTCCTTTTGCTGAGCACGGTAGGTGCTACAAATTGCTCTCTTTACCTTCCCTCACAGGCAGAATAAATTCTTTCCAAGATGTCTTCAAGGAGGACCCATCAATATTTGCTTAATGGGGTGCTGCTTTTTCCCTGAAATCCTAGGAAAAAATCCAAATCTCACTTTGCTGGAGAGAAGTGAGATTCAGTTAAAGCACTATTAATGCAGTGAGAGCTGTGCCCCAGCTACCATTCTGCTCAGACAACAATTTTTCTTTGCTCCAGTCCAGGGTTACTTGGCATCTGAGATTTATAAAGGAAAAAAAATAACCTGACACCATAACCCTTTCAATATTTCAGAGTTTACATTGACAAAATTGTTCTTAATATTTTATTGGACCATCTCCTCTCTAGGCAGCTTGAGGATATTTTCCTCAAAATAAATAATGGTCAAGAAGATCTAAAATAATAGCTTTTCATTCTAGAGTTATTTACAGTCCCATGATTAAGCCATGAAAGTGCAGAATAGGCAAAGAGGTGATGATAACATTGTCAGTGTCCAGCAAAGTGTCTGACAGGACCTGGCTGGGCCACTGCATCCCCAGCTGTGACAGAGGTGGCAGCGAAGAGAGAAAACACAGTCTGAGTCTCTGGGCAGTGGAAAACAAGATTTTAAATGTGCTGTCAGAGAGGAAGGCTGAAAATCATCCTGGTGCTACAGAAAGTGATGAAAGTTTCCCCAAAGCTGAACCCAGAGCAGGGCAGGGGGAGCAGTAAATAATCAGTGTTGGAGGCAGGAAGATGTGTTTGTTCTTGGTTAGGTGGGATAGTTCTGCAAGGACTGCACATCAGCACTCCTTATTACATTGCAGGGCTTTACAGCACGCTCCAGAACCTGGGAACAGTCCCGACTCCCTCTCCTTACACAAACCTTGACAACTATACAACATTTTACATTTAATTACTTGAGCTGAAACTGTTCCTTGTACAAAGGTTGTTTTCAAATTAATTAATCTGCTTCCTCCATATGTCACAATTCTCTTTTGTATCCTTCATGATCTTTCAGACACGAACAAAACTCATCCAAGATCCATATGTCTCTATATTTACTGTTGTTATGCACTGGTACCTGATTTCTTTTTTAAACTTTCATTGAAAAGCTACTTTTAAAATTAATAAAAAGCTTTCCACAATGTCATCTAGTCATAATATACTTTTTTTNTTTTTTTTTTTTTTTTTTTTTTTTTTTTTTTTTTTTTTTTTTTATAATTATTTTTTTTTTTTTTTTTTTTTTTTTGTGCTATGTGAGAACTGTTATCAGCAGCATGAACACTAATCTCATTCATATACCAACTACCTAAGGAAGCTAGAGGGCATTTGGACTTTTAATGCAATCCAAGGGCTGGAATAACTTAAGCCCATGGATAAACAGCAGGAACTCTGCAGGTTGCTATCTAGTTCCCCATAACAACAATATTCTGGAGAAGTTAACACCTAATCTAATTAGTTTCCTCGGGGGAGAGGGAAAAATATGAAGAAGGGAGAGCAGTATCTCTCTGGGTTTATAATGTGTATTTTTTAATCCTGCAATTAGCATTGCAGTGGCTTATCCTGGTAGCATGAGATAGGCAAAGTTATCAGCTTTGCTACCCAAATTAGAACTCTTAGTCTCTCCTGATTCGAACTATCTCAAGATAATTATAATATAATAGTTTATTATTAGAAAAAAAAAGCTCACAGCTGTCTTGTGTCCTCATGCAGAGAGTTTGATGACAAAAATGAGTACCTTGTTGTTTTCCAGTGGTTCTGAGACAAACCTCTGGCATTCCCACATTTCTCTATACAAACAATAGGAAAAGTCCTCTGGGTCTTGAAAATCTCTGGGTCTCTTGACGGAGGAAGGGCTGCTGTGACCCAGGAAAGGGAGAGTCCTTGAACAACTGCTCCCACCTGAGATGGATTCAGCCATTCCCATTCTGGGAAGGTTTGGAGGTCACTGGATTGGCCACATTTTCACTAATACACTCACAAGCAGCTCTTTGCAATCGTGGGTTTTATTATCAGAAAGCTGAGAGAAACTGGATTGCTTTTCCCTACCTAAATTTTGCTTCCCCTTAGGCTAAAGGGAAAGGAAAAGAAAGCATCCATTGCCTCAATATTGCCCTCTGAACTGGAGTCTTACAGACATTTTTCATATTTTAAACTTTGAAAAACAGAAAAAAAAAGAGACTGGTAACATCAAAGGTTGACTTGGCTGAGTATCCTCATTGTGTGAGAAGAAAATCAAAACCTTAAACAATTTCCTGAACTTGTGCCTTCTGTGTCATTAATTTCCTTTAGTTTTAGATCAGCTCTTGAGTGCAAAGCTGCATATTGCTGCACCTAGATTTTTTACTGGGAATAGTGGAGTCTGAAGGTCTCTTGTTATGATAACACTTTTGGGGATCAATACATGAGGTTGGAATATTTGTGAATCTGGCATAATTTTTTTTCAGGTCTTGGCAAAACAGTGGAGCTCCATCTTCAGGGGATGCACTAGAGCATGGGAGGAGCAGAGTGTGGAGTATGTGCTAACAGTAACACACCAGCTCAGAAATCCAATGACATTGTTAGGATTCCACTGAGAATATTATTAATTTTGCAGACTACAACAACATGGTCATACAGTAAGTGCTGCATAAAAGGAGAAAAAATGTAGCAAACTTCTACTCCAAGACTCCAATGTGGATTTTTTCTTTTTTTTTTTTTTTCCTTTTATTATTTTTCCCATATTAAAGACAGATAACAAAAAGTCCATGGTTTTCACTTCAGATTTTACCATGTAATTCTGAGTACACCTTAAACCATGAAGGACAAGGCATGGAATGCCAAGAATTCTCCATGCTGCAGCAAAAAGGAGACAGTGCCAGCATAGTTCTTCACAAACAACAGCAAACAGAGGAAAAGATGGAGAAATGAGATGACAATGGTTTATTACTGGCAAGAGCTCCAAATCTGGGAAGCCTGACACGTGACTCAGAATGTGACAATTGAAATATATGAAATTTCAGAGTATTAGGAACATTATTCTGGATGTCTTATTGAAACACACTACACAATCATCTGCCACAAAAGTGGAGTGATTCAATTTTAAGGCAATTTAAAAATCAAATTGGGGACATCTCTCATTTGAAGAGAGTAAGACTTGGCAGGTCCTTTACAGATGAGAAGAGTTAAGCCCTGCTGCTGCCTGTAAAGTTCTGGATCACAGAGGCAGGAACCACAGAAGAGGTAAAAAAAATCCTTTGTAACTTCTATGATTGAGGGGAGAAGTTTGCCCCTGAAAACCAGAAGAGAGATCAGAAGAATCGTTTGAATGGGACTTTTTATCTCCAGGTCAATGGGTTCAGAGCAATGCAGGCTGTTTATGTAGGAACTAAATCTTAAGAGCGGGGAGCAAAGGAAAAGGAATAATAAACACATGTGAGAAGAAGTCAAAGAAAAATAAGAATTCATTACTAGAGAAGAAGCATTAGCAAAGTTCAGCAGACAATGAACAACAGGGGAAAAACACAGCAAATTTTGAGGGTGATCCCAAGAAATGGGCCCAATAATCTTAAACCCAGTATGACTGAATGGGTTTGTAACTCAGATTGTTACTCAGATCGAGAGAAATAATTTGATACACAGAAAAACCCTTAAGTTCTGCAAATGTACCTGCTGATCAAATCTATGAATTTATTCAAGTGACTAAACATGTACAAAAGGATCAAAGTGGATTTTTAAAGCACATGGATATTTTCACATACTCTTGGCCCCAATTCAGATTTTTGAAATGACCTAGGGTCAGACTTATGAAGTTATTCAACAGCTTAAAATATATACACAAGTACTAATGGGACCTACATAATTGCTTAACTAATTCAGTTACTTGACTTCTGTTAAAAATTTCAATTAATATATTCCACTGGGCTTTGAAAAGGAATTGGAAATGCTGAGAATTTATTCATTAAGAGCTCATCTTCATAATCTGGTGTGTAAGAAAAACAATGTTAAATGCTCTTTGCTGTCATCAGATGTATCTGTTGATCATCTAAATCCAAGCAGTCTGAAGTTATTTTTGTACTCTACACTATTCACTGCGACTTTATCAAACATGCCAAGGCAATTTCATTATTATTTCTCCTAACATAAAATTTGAGTTTTATCTTCAGATGTATCAATATGATTTTGGCTCCATCTGCAATTGCTAAGTAAAATTAATTGGAATCACATTTACCACGATCAAACTAAAATTAAATGAGATTGTTATGCTAGAGACATGCTTTTTTTTTTTTTTTTTTTTCTGTTTTAGGTAGAAATAAAACAGATTTTTCTTGTTCTTTCCTGGATGTGATATTTTTTCTCTTAAACACAAAGAAATAGAAGGAATTCAGCATAAAATATGGCTTTTTCTCTTTTCTCTATTACTGGTTAAAAACTCCTTGCAGTCGTTTTCATTTTAAAACCCCAACAGGAGAATTATAGACTCTTCTATTTTTTGCAAAGGACACCATTTTGCAAATACACAGGGAAAATGATTAATAAAAAATGGAGCACAGCACTGATTGAACATTAGTGTATGTGCTCAGCCACTAAGCCGGTCTGGGTGAGATGTGCTTTGTACTCAGGGCATTGTGTGCATTCACAATGAGATAATCAGTTTAAAACTATCCAAGAACTTCTGAACTGCAGATTAACTTCCATCATCCTCTGCAGAAAGGAGAGCAATTGCCATCCGCTGGCTGCCAACACAATCCAGGGGAGGAATTCTTTGCCCTTTCTTCTCTCTATACATAGAAATTGCACGGGAATTTTAATTTGTTTCTTGGTGAAATACCTGAGGCTGTTTTCATCAAATGAGAAGGGTTTGGTTTGGAAGGGACCATAAAAATCATCTAATCCAACCCCCCTGCCATGGGCAGGGACACCTTCACTATCCCAGGCTGCTGCAAGCCCTGTCCAGCCTGGCTTTGGACACCTCCAGGGATCCAGGGGCAGCCACAGCTTCTCTGGGCACTCTGTGCCAGGGTCTCCCCACCCTCACAGGGAAGATTTTTTTTTAAACACCAAACCCCCTGCTCTCTTTCAGTTTTCAAGCATTCTCTGTGTCCTGTCACTCCAGGCCCTTGTCCCAAGGCCCTCTCCAGCTCTCCTGGAGTCCCTTTATGTCCTGGAAAGGGCTCTGAGGTCTCCCGTGAGCCTTCTCTTCTCCAGGCTGGAAACCCCCAGCTCTCCCATCATGTCTCCAGAGCAGAGGGGCTCCAGCCCCCAGAGCATCTCTGAGGCTCCCTCTGGACTCACTCCAGCAGTTCCATGTCCTTCTGATTTCAGGGGCCTCATGGCTGGAGAGTTTTCCTGTGTTACCTATAATTATTTGTTTTGTGCCCACTGATAAGACAGGAAGAGGAATACAAACTAACAAGCTCTTAAAATTATGTCAACAAAAAATCCGAAAATTATTTCTGCCTGGTGTGCTTCTATCTAACCCTTGATATCCTACATTAAATTCCAGTTCTGCTGGCCCTCTCTAAACTTGAGTTAAAGGTCCATCTCCTCCCTTCCTCCTTCCAAGCAAATATTTCTGTCTGGACTCTTAAGACAGGAGATAACAGTATTATTTTCCACTTTGATTTTTAGAAGGCATTCAATTTCTGAAATACTTTCAATTAGTAGAACATGGGAAATGACTCTCATTTTTGAAAAGAATACAAGCTTTCATCACTAACTTGTCAATGCTGTACTCCTGCTCTGATGCATTTCTCCAAAGCATCACCTTTCTGTTTGTTGTCTATGACAAGCATTTCAAAATGAGTGATAAGGTTAAAAATGTTTTCTCTGAGTTTATGTACAAACATTCTCCACATTCTCAGGCCTCCCTCTGCCCAACTGGCTCTCTGTAGCCATGTTTTTCATTCTTGCACTGAGTGCTGTGGTTGCTGTGCCTTTAAACATTGCAACCATAAATCACAGAGCATTGTGATTGCTGACTTAGTAACCAACAAACCAAGAGCTTTACTGCACCACACAAAAGATCCATGTTTCCTCATATTTAACAAACTGCTGAAAGACCTGCAATTTAGATAGCAGGAACTAAGAAGTTCTGTGCTCTAAGTAGGGAAGAGATAAAGGGCTACGAGGCAGAGGAAGGGAAAAGATAAAGAGCATCGCTGTAAGACCCGTTTTTGATACTATCAATCCCGTTTAGCCATCTTCTTTTAGCTTAAAGGTTTGTTTACACTGTCCTGGGGTTTTATTCCAAATGTCAAAGTGACAGGAATGATATGAAAAAAAACATAGATTAGAAAGCAATTGCTCAAGTGCAATGTCCTCTGAGGCAGAGAGGAGAGTTTCTTTATGAAGCCTTGGACAGAGGGAACATGATAATGCTTTCATTCTCCACATTTCAAGCCAGTTGACTACAACAGCACTGTTAAAACGTAGGATCTCTCTGCCCTCCTTGTTCTAAGCACCAATTGCTGTCCATACCATGTCAACTATGCCTGTTCCTGGAGTTCCCCTCAATGGAGGAAAGGGAAAATTCCTTCTCTGTCTTGGCAGAGACACCCTTGCCCTTCAGGCCCACGGAGGTGGGTGACCTCATTCCATGGTGTCCAGAGCTGCTGCTCCTTGGAGCAGACTGGCAAGGTCTAAGTGGTAGAATGCTTGGTTTGCAATCCATGGGTTATTTATGACTCCTGGGGCCAAGCAGGATCATGGGAAGAAACCAGGATGCAGACAACATGGACCCTGTTGGAACAGTGCTAATAAGTCTTCTTCAAGAAGACTACAAATTGGTGAGGTTTTTTTGAGAAAGCATTAAAAATGGTACTTTGCATAGCTATGTGACATATTTTAAATGTGTATAAAACCAGCAGCCATTTTTTTACTGTCTCAGTACTAGATTTTGTAGGATAATCCCATTCACTTAGGAAAATCAAAAAACGCTGATTTCTTCTCTTTTAGAGGCGGTGTTTGGCAAGTTTTGTTACAAATAGCTTTCACTGAACTTTAAAGGGAAGCTATGTCCTATATTGCAAGAGGACTCAGCATCTTTGATCCTTGTTCCCTGCAGGGGATGATTAAAATAACCAAAGATGTTGCATTCACATGGAGAGTTTAGTCATGGCATGGCCACACAACCATTGCTGCAGGGTTTTATTGTGTTCTAGGCAGTACCTGAGCTCACTGTGGGCACATCCACACAGTTCAAGGAATGACCTAAGCTCTAGAAAAGATCACAGGAGCAGACAAGCCCACAGGCAAGGTGAGCAACCAAGGGAATCCCAGGGCTTCATTGCAGAACAGAATCACAGAATCATTAAGACCATTATGTGGGACCATCAATATAAGCAAACAATTTTTATGCTATAACTTGTGAAAATGAGGACTCTGGACTGGATTACTGGGAGGTGGACAATGCAGCTGCTTTGTATGTTCTTGCAGGGAGACATCAGTGGCAGCTCTGCGAGCTGTCTGGTTTGGGATGTGCCCTGAACCCCTCACAGTGCTGGCTGCAGTGCAGTGATTGACTGGGCAAGGGATACGAGTCCAGCTCAGTGCAGAGGTGAGCAGAGCAGTTTAAACCACTCTTCAGCAGTCATTGAAACCAAACTGGAGTGAATTAGGTCGTACAAGTTTACAGTTCTACCAGCTACAGCCGAGGAGAGCTCTAAAAACTGTCCTTGACACCTCTTAACTTTTAGTTATTTTTATCTCCTTGTTTCTTTATGACTCTGTCATTCAATCCACCATCCAGGCTGCATCTTGCTCAGGAACAGCACAGACCAATTCCCCGGTTTTTGGGAAAAAATGTGATGTTGAAAGAACAGAGAAAGTCTGAGGGTTGGACCAGGGGCCTTGGCAGCAAGGGAGGAACAGGACCTTGACAGAGTGGTGGCACAGTTGGATGTGACTGCAGCTGCTCTTCTTCCTTCTCCACGTGGGTGAGCTCTGAGCCTGAGTCAGGGTTGAAAAATGCCAATTATTTGGTCAAAGACAGACAGAAGAGGCTGCTGGAGAAGGAAGCTGAGAAGATTCTGCTGTTGTGGTGCAAATTAGCAACAGCTCTTGGTAATGGTTGTAAGTACTAGGTTGACATTTGTCCTTCTAACTTTGTCCTGTTCATTCATTTTTATATAAATTAAACATCACAAAATCATCTTAAAGAAACATCTGCAATGTTGTGGGTTGATCTGAAATAGAAATGATAATATTTTGCATATATTCTGCCCCATATTTAGATTTGTATTTTTAGATTTGGGGTGTGCTCCTGTCAGTGGTGAGGTTGGTGTTCCTTGTTTTGCTGTTCACCCCCACACCTGTATATAATTCACCACCTCAGTGACCTGCTCATTTGGTCTGCAATAATAATATCTAATTGAAAAAAAGCAAAAAAGCAACATAATTCTCCCCCACACGATATCATGAATGTATCCAGTTTGATCTGGTCTTATCTTGGGCTGTCTTGGATCAAAGAGAGCAGGTTAGGCCCAGGAATAACAGGGGGGAAGGGCTGGTGTGGTGCCCATGCTCTTCCTGCTCTTGCTGAAGCAGCAGCACAGCACAAATCGGAGGAAAACTTGATGCTCCCATTGCACCCTCACACTGAAATGTTCAAGAAACCTGAGTGGGATCAGTGCAGGCAATACCCAGATATCCTTTTTAAATCAGGTTTCCTCTCCAGCTTTCAAACCCTGAATGGGGGAATTTGCAGAAGCAGCACAAAAGACACAACCCAGTGTGTGGGTATAATTAAAAAAGTAGCAGCATAATTAAAATGATAATGGAGGCAGAAAGGTAACCAGTCTTCAAAGGTGATTTGAGAAAGCACCAAGGTGAAATGGGATTTTTGCCATTAATTTTACTAATGCTGGGTTTTCCCTACAAATTTAACATCTTCCTAGGTGTCCTAATTTTTTATTTAATAGGAGCTCTACAGATAAAAATCAATTAGATCATTGTCATTGTGTGATACTTTCAAAAAACAGCAGTAAAGTTGTCCCCTGGAAAAATAATATTTTCATTTTAGAGCATAATATTTATTTCATCACTCAGAGCACCATTTCAGCCTTTCCTTCTACATGAAATAATATGTATGCAGCAGTGATACAGAAGAGTGTGATAAAAAACATTTCCCAAAGTTCAATTGCACATAATGGCTTATATTGCCTATGCATATGTGCCTGCACAGGGGAAGGTTTATTTCAGGGGGAAAAAAAATTTTTAAAAAGAAGTGGAAATTTGCAGTATTTGTTACACTTATCAGACTTGAACACCTTTAAATGGTTTCCCTTGAAAAATGTTTCTATGTGACCAAAAGCTGTTAATAGCAGTTTTTTGCTGGAGACCTGCAGCTATCTTTCTATAAAAGACTGAGGCTGTAAAGCCCTTGTGTATGTTTCTTTACAGACCATGGAAATGCAGCTGCAGAAGGAGGAGCTGTGCTCGTGGGCTTGGTTTCCTCCAGAAGGGCAATGCTGTGTATCTTGTCTGCCTGTGTTTCCACAACAATCCACTACTGCTTAATAACAATCCATAATGTTCTAAAAATAATAACTCTAGGTGGTCTGGAAAGCTAGAAAATAGAAAGGCTGTCACATTTTATCCAGAGGGAATTGATACATTTTGTTTTGCTCTATTCCCCAAAGGGCACAGCAGATGTACAGGTACTAGGCTAGAAATTGTTATAATTACAAAACCTGTATTCAGTTCCTCAGAGAGCTTTGAAATTTCAACATACAGTAGAAACTGGAGCTTTGAAGAGGAAAAAAAAAATCCATATGCCCAAAGAACAATAGAGTACAGGATGATTTCCTGAATTATTTACTGCAGCAAGTCGATCATTAGGAAATACAACACAACAAACAAAACTTACAAGAAGCACTGTAAATCTAAAGTACATCAAAACCAAAATTTCTGGCTCACAAAGGGTTTTTTAATGCATATATAAAACTTTTGTTTTGCACTTTCTGCACAGAGTGGTTATATAAGGGTATATACAGACCAGTACCACTCTTCTTCTCACCCCATCTCTGTTGCCTGTGAATTGCAGCTATTTGTTTTCTGTGAGGGGAAAAGCCTTTATTAATGCTAACATAGGAAAATGAATTGAATTCTTTATGTTACTATGCAGCTAAAAAAAAAGAAAAAAGTCTTACACTATATTTGGAAATGGTCAATCACTGGTGATGGCAGTAGAGGAGAAAAGGTTTTCAGGTTCTCACTGATTTCACTGGATCATAGAATCATGAAATGGTTTGAGTTGGCTGTGGCTTTACAACTCATCTAATCCAACTCCCCTGCCATGGGCAGGGACACCTCCCACTGTCCCAGGTTGCTCCAAGCCCTGTCTAGCCTGGCTTTGGACACTTCCAGGGATCCAGGGGCAGCCACAGCTTCTCTGGGCACCTGTGCCAGGGCCTCCTCACCCTCACAGGGAAGAATCTCTTCCCAATAACCCAATCTAACCCAGCCCCATGTCAGTGGGAAGCCATTGCCCCTTGTCCTGTCACTCCAGCCCCTTGTCCCCAGTCCCTCTCCAGCTCTCCTGGAGCCCCTTACAGGAACCCACAGTGGTTGTTCTGTTCGGTCCCATGCCATTCTCATAAGGCCACAAACTCAGGAGTAAATTCTTTGGTTTCTTGGGCACCTCCAAAACTTACTGAGATCAGTATGGGGCTCAGAGGCCTTCATCAGTACTGCTGGGACACTCACATGTTCCTTCTAAATCAAGATATATAATTTATGGATATCTCCTGGAAATGAGAACATTTTATGTAGATCTGCCCCGATTATTTGACAATTTGCATTGTTCAAATTTCATCCCTTCTTCATATCACTGGAAATTCATATGAAAATTGAAATGCACTGGAAGATGGTTTCAAATTTCTCCTGGGAAACTGGCAAAAGCAGAATTTCCTTGGGTTTAGCATTTTAACCCCCTGCTGTATTTACCTGAGGCCAATTTGCTGCAGGGGAGCACAGAAACTCCCAGGCAAATGGGGAGAAGTTTAAAGTATCTGGTGCCTGGAGCATTTGGTGACTGGCATAGCACCAAATCATTAATCCTGTGATAGCAGCTTTAATTCAGGTCCTGTGATGTCTATCCTTCTTTGAATTGCTGAGCCCTCTCTGCTAGTCACTGTCACTGCTCTTATTTAAGCTCTTACTTTTAGGAGACTGTGCTTGGGTAGGAAGAGTGGGGCTGCAGAAAGAAGGAGAGAGCACAGGGAGGAGGATGAGGAGGAGAAGGCAAGATGAGGACAAAAGGCTGAAGGTAAATGTTCAGAACTCTTATCCAAGCCCAGGCAGCCACCACAGTGAGGTGACAGGACCTCAAGCACAGGTACCTCCAAACAGGATGAAGTAGGAACTGTGATTTTCTCATTTTTCATTCTGATTTTCTAAACTGTTTTTAAATCATGTGTTGTGAGGTACTCTTTACTTAGTGTGGGTTACAAATAACAGCCTAATCCAAATCATTACTAAAATTGTTTGATAAATAATCTGTTACACCAGGAAAGCTTCAGCCTCATTGAAAACATGAAAGCTATTGTACAATGGATTTTTGACAGGCACACTGGAGCCCACTCTGATAAATCTATAGACAAATCACTCCTTATAGCCTTCTTACATATACAATAAATTGTGCTAGCATGGCTCTTAAGGAGAAGCTTTTGAAAGAAAAGTATTTGAGGGGAAAAAAAGCCCACCAAACACAAACAAACAACTGAAAAATAACACTCAGAGAATATCCTACACCTACATTTCTCACAATTAAGCTCCAAACAAGGGGTTTCTCTCTACTTTGAAGGAAACTTCTGTAGTAACCTTTTCAAATTTTGCAGAGCCAGAAGAGGATATACTAGAATTGCAATGTTTCATCTGGCACAGCTCTTCAATCTCTTCAATAATTTCTGGTGCCACAAAATGTCTTCGTGTAACATAGCAACAGTTTCAGCAACTGTGCCGATTTAGAAGCATCAAAAACATTGTAGTTTGGTCTAAATTGCATGGATCCCTTCCCTGGTCTATACATTGCATAATGTGTAGGTGTGGCATTTGTAAATAGCTGTCTGTAGTCCTACAGTTTAAAAAAAAAAAAAAGAAAAAGAAAAAAATAATAATGATAAGGTAATGGGAATGGATACTACATCTCATGCTGGGAATCCCTAAAAAGCATCTGAGATATCTTGGAAAGGAAAAAAAAAATCCTGATATAAGGGTAAAATATTAGTGCTTAATGGCAACACATTCATGGCCAAAATAACCAGATAGGAATAAATAAAGTGGAAATTATTAAACGAAGAAAAATCTCTGGCTTGTGGAATGTGTGCTTTCTTTACAATGTGCTTTCTGTGCTTCTAAAGGCCTTTCAAACAGACACTCCAGCACAAGTTTGTGTTTCCAACAGGGCATGGACACACTGGCTGAGTTCAGAGATCACTGTGGGGAGTGCCAGAGCCTGGGACGTGATGGATCAGGGGCAGGAGCTGCTACACAGAGCAGTTTCCTCACATCAAATAAACACTGCAATAGCATTTGAAGTCTACTTGTAAGGTTACATATTTAAATAAGGAAATGTGTAGGATTAACTTGCTAAGGGTTTGGTGTTTATCTGTTTGAGAAAGGATGATATAATGATCTATCTTTAATTTGTGGAGTGGTGTAGCTGTGCCCAGTGTCAGCTGATGGTCAGTGAGGGGAGCCAAGAGCTGCAGTTACACTTGAGTGTATATAAACACTTCTCTGTGCCTGAGTGCATCTCAAATACGTGTGAGAGAATACAGCTTGAACATGGAAACTCTGCCCTGAAAGGAAACTTCTTTCTCACCACCTCTCTCTATAATGTGCAAGTAGGCTCCAAAATTACAGCTTTAGGGAGTTTTCCTTCTTAGCAGAAGCTCCCCAGCCAGAGCAGGGGAAAGGAGCAGCCACACAGTGGAACAGACCCCCCGGTGGGATGATGCACTAAATGTCTCCTTATCACACTGGGATGAAATCAAGACTTCTAGAACTCAAAATGAGGACCATGCTGGTCTGAAAACACCGAAGAATGTTATTAAAACCCCCAAATCCCTCCTATAGTTCAGCTGACTGACCTGACATTTCCAAAGAGCGTCCTTGCATTCAGGTGCATTCAATACACAATGGCCATGCATGTCTGAGCAGGTGGCACTGAGATGCCACCAGGCTCTGCTCCCACCTCGGAGATGGGAACTGTTCTTGCCTCTGTGCTGAGCTGAGCTGCACCTCATAGCCCTGCACTTTCACCTGAGCTGATTTACTCCTTTCCAGTGGGGAGCAAAAGCAGAAGGAGCTGGTGTACAGCCCAAACCAGCCTCTGACAATGAGCATGGGGCATCACACTGTTTTTATGGAGTTTCTCTCTCTTCTGGAGCAGATATGGAAGATACAGTTTTACACTTCAGCAGCCATTGAGACATCCAGAACATGAGCTGATGGTAACCAGGTGAGCAATTATCTCATTCTGAATATCCAGTTTCTGGAAAGATCTAATTTTGCCTCTCAGACTGTGCATCTAAAATATAATGATGAAGTGGAACATGGATGTGAATGTTACAAGAGCTGCAAACTAAAAATTTACTGGTGGTGCCTGACTTCTTTAGCAAACAGCACATTGGAAGAGTAGGAGAAAGTGTGATCTGAAAATCCCATTTAAAAACAAATATGTGTTCTTTTCCTTAATTAAGTCCATTAGTTCTTGCAATTAATCTAATTGTAACTGGGATTTCATGCAAATAGTTGCTGGCAATATTAGCACAGATAGTAACACTTGCCACAGCTGGAGGTCATGAGAACTTAAGGGCATTTTCCAGCCTCTTCCCTGAGCACCACTTTGGCAAGGAATAATTATGCAGAGTGAAAGCTGATGGATTGTTCTGATATCAGTGAAGCCTTCATGTCTTTTCACCAGATGTAAAGTGTAATCAGAATTTTTCAGAAGTACTTCTGAATGTCATTTTTACAGTTTTATTGGCAGCTTTTTAGAATCCATTTCCTGTCATACATGGAGGCACAAAGAGGCAGAATTGTAAAAACGCTGCACTTTTTTTCCTCCTTTTTCTTCAGCAGGGGGAAGACAGAGGCAAGAAAGAGAAGACAGAATTGGTATCAGATGTGCAACACTGTGGGAACTTTGGTTGCCCTGTAAGCTGGCTGTGGTTTTTTCCATGGCCTGATAGTGCCAGGCTGTCTGTTATCTCAACTTTTGTAATTAAAATGTCTTTAATCAGAAGTACCTCTGTATTCCTATGCTCACTGACTGAAAACCTCACACAGTCAGCCTCCCCTGCCAAACACCTCGTGCACACTGTGCTCAGCACCTGGAACCTGTGGTTTACAGCAGCTCCCTATCCTACAGGAAAGAAATATTTGGATTGCAGTCAGGGCCTGCAGTGGCAAAGCAGAGCTGATGGCGTGTGGGGAAGTGCAGCTGTGCCATGGAGCAGGGGAAGAGCTCACAGAAGGTTGCCCAGTTGTTTTTATGGACAATCCACCCATCTGGCCAAACCTTGGAGAAGCTTGTGGCCAGCCACCAAACAGCAATCATTACTGGGCCTTTAATTAAAGTGCATCACTTCTGATTGCTGATATTGCACAGTTAATTTGGTGTAGGTAGATCAGCTGTAGGGACGGATGTCATGGGCGACATTTGGGAGTCCACAGTGCCAGATCATAAAAAGATTGGCAGTGCTCAGCAATATTGAGAACCTTACACCTGTAAAGCTGTCAAATCATAGACAATCTATGTACTCATTGTCTCACAAAGCAGATAAAGAGAAAAGTTTATCAACAAGAGAGGATTTTGTCTGCTTGACTTCTCCAAATTGAAAAGAAAGATCCATATTGGCAAGATCTTTATCAACTGAAGGCTGTTTTCTGAAATCAGCAAGGGCATTTTTGCTTCTCAGGCTTCCTTTGACTGCTACACTGGGAGACTGAGCTCAGTCTTTGCTTTTCTGTTTTGCTCCTTAGTGAGCCTTTGCACATCACAAAATAGGCCCTTTCCTTTCAGACTGTACACAGGGGACAACTGGATGTTGTTTCAGGTCTGAATGCACAGTGAGGGGACAAAACTCAAAGCTCCTACCATTCCCACGTGGTACAATAAGGTAACCCACATTTCTGAAACACCAAGGCAGAAAGCTTTGCCCAGGGGACAAAAGTGCAGATAGATGATGTGACACGTCATGACCAGCCAGCAAAGGTAGCTCTGGAAAACATCTGGGTGATATAAGGCCAGGAATCTTTTATTTGTTTTTTCCTTTGATGACATTATCTAAACAACAAGGATGTATTTGAAATGATGGCTTTGATCCTGATGGGAGTTAATGGGCTGGTAACTGAGATAGTGATTGTGGGATGATGACTGTGGGAGCTGTTCTCCCAGGAGGTTTTCCACACAACACCAAAAAATTTGTCCAATTCTGCATCACATGAATAACCCCAGGAGCAGTGCACCTGAACACACTGACATATTTTTTGGGTAGGAACTGTCCAAAGAGTTTGCCTTTGGAGCAGTTAATTAGCCCAGCAAGAGGTTGCAAAGTTAGAGATGAAATGATGCTCTGCAGTTTTTGCTCAATGATCTGCACAATGTGGTTGCACTGGGAAATTATGCTTGAGCTTGGAAACAAATGCAGTCTAACCCAGCTGTCTGCCTGTGCATCCTGCACATCCTGCAAACTCCACAAGCTCTTTGGAGTGACTACTCACTTCAGTCTACTAAAGTGCCCTTCCTGTTCCTTCTCTTATTTTAAGATGGATCTGCCATTCCCTGAACCTTCTTATCTACCTTGTTTGGCTTTTCTCTCACAGGCTTGGCAGCCCTGCAGGGATAAGGTTGCTAATGAAAATACAGAATTTCAATGCCAATGTAGTCAGAAAAAGTGCACCTAATTATTATCCAAATATTCATAGCCACGCTACCAGCACTGCTTTTATGATGAAATAGAATGGAGTTCTTAAATCTGCTTTCAGATTACCTTCAGGCTGGTGAGATATTTTCCAGTACACTCAGCCTTGGTTCCAGACTGCTGCCCTGGTTTATACAGCCAAAGGGTAAACAGAGAATGAGAGGATGAACAGGAAAGGTGAATAATTTGGCATAAATTCCTGCAAGTTCTATTGAACCTGGGAGATTATATAATCCCTGGGGCAAAAGGCATAAAACATAGGGGTTTTGTACCAGCTGACAGTCTAGATAGGCAGAAGGTTTATTTCTATTCCTGTAATTTCAAGTAGGTCTTAAATAGAAGGCAAGTATCTCTCATGTTTGCTGTCTGCACAGCTGTGAATTTCCTCAAGTCCAGTGTAGTTCTCAGGCATTTAAGGAAGGAGCTTCTGAACCAGCAAAGTAAGAGCTGAGGTCTATTCAGAAATACAGCAAAAGCAACTTCTGCAGGTATCATCTGTCTCCAACTCTGCTTCTCTTGGCTTTGTGTGATACAGAGCACCCTGACCTTCTCCCACACACCCAAAAGAAAGGATATTTTGCTCTAAAGAAACCTTTCAACTTTTCCTTGACATCCCCAAGGTGCCTAAATAACAGAGTCAAGCCATCCAACCTTGAAGTCAACTTATCCAGCCTTGATTTTTCCAGACTCACACACCAATATGAAAAGAAATACTGGCTCAAAGTCAATAGGTTTATGCATGCACTCAGGAAGATTTAAGTCAGTGTCGAACACAAGTGCTTGATTTCAGGTTTAGCTGAGTACAATCAAAACTCTTGTCAGATAAAAGACTTTAATTAGATTTATTTTTTTTCCATGCTATTTCTACAGTAACATTTATATTATCCATGAGAGCTGGTAATATCATTCTCCTTGCAGCATATTTACACTCCAACAAGCTCCTGTGTCAGTAAATGCACCCAGACAGAGCACATCAGTTGCCACCATCCCACTGCCAAGAGCCAAAACAAAAGAAAAAGGGCAAAGCTGTTAGTATATTTTTCCAACAAACTGAAGAAAATGAGTCAATCATGAGAGCAAATGATTGCCACTCCATGAGAGATAGGAAGATTGCAGCTGCAGAATGTAAAAGAATTTCATTGACCTGTTGCTGGTTTGAAAAGATAAAGAGCTTTCTCTACAAGTGCTTTAGAAATACAAACACACACACACACACACACACACACAAGGCTAATAGAAAGCTAAAAAATTCAGTTGCAGAAATTTATATCAGCAGAGTTGTGATCTCTTCATGTGACCGGGGACATGTTGTACTTGTCTCATTGCTGGTCGAGGAGTTTCTGAACGTCTGGGAAAAGAGGAGTAAGCCCTGTTAATTAAAGCTGGGACTGGGAGAAACGAATCAGTCAGAAATAAAATAAGAGAGGTAATCAATGAGGAAGGAGGATTTTGCTGGTAGGATGCAATTAGACTTCGAGGAAAAGGACACAGAGCGATTGATCATGTGGCAGCTCCCTGGCTATCCAGAAATATTTTGCTTCACTCACTCTGAGGGCACAAATGTGGTAAACATGGCAATCCTGCAGTCAAAGTTTTGAAACAGAAAGAAGTTGACACAGATAATTTTATTGAAGGGGAAAAAAATCAAACATGGAAAACACTGATATGTATTGACAGTCACAACATCTTTCTACTGGGAAAGAGAAAAAATGGAATAATGAACAGAGATAAATGTTGAATTTTCTAGTATGATTTTAAATAACAAAGAAGAGTTGTGGAAAAAGGTTTCTCTTCAGCAAGATTGGTAGGATCAGAAAGTCTTTTTGATGAAAATGAAAGAATAAATAAATAAGTGAAACAAAGAAAATCTGATTCAGTGTAGAAAAGCACTAGATTTCTTTTTCTGCAGAAACCCTGAAGCAGCCTGAAGCTGATGTGGTTGCCTCCCTTTGAGCTTTTTGTGGTTGGAGATCCATTGAAATGGGATGGAGCACTGTGAAAGTCTAACTGGAGTGGTTTTGGACCCAAATTTCATTGTATGATATGAGATCACATGTTAATATTGAAGTCTATTCTGGCCCCTCCAGGAGACCAGGACACCTCTGTGTAAGGTCAAATTCCTATTAGATGGGGTGCTCTCAAAAATTCATAACTATCAGCTCAGTTGTTGATTAGCAACTAGACCAAGCCCTACATTTTTGTAGAAAGTGGATTAACCTAATTTTCAACTGCCATCAGCTCCGTAAATCTGCTGGATTATTCTTCACATAGGCTCTGAATTTTTAATTTTTGTTTTCTTTGGTGGTCTTTTTTTTAATCATTCAACACCATATGACCCCAAAAGGTAAACCACTGGGGGCACAGACCAGACAGGGGCAGGATATTACAGGACATAAATGGAAAGAAGAAGCTGTAATTCCTAACATGCTGACTTCTTTCTTTCCCTTCACCACTGGGGCTCCCAGGATATATTGCTGCCATTGAGGAAGTCATCTCTGAAAAGGAAACCCAGAAATGGCAAGTTCTCCTGGCAAGTTGTTTTCACAGAGGTATTTATTTGTTTTCTGTTCTAGCAGGGCAGCCACAGCAGTTCATTCTGCCTTCCTGCTCCTTGAAATTAATGTTGTGAGCAAATGAAAAAGTCACACCTAAAATATTTCTCCATCTGCAAAAGTGGGAATAATAACATCTCCTTCACAGGGGTGTTGTACATCCCAGTTAAAGGTTTGGCACTTGCTGAGGCATCTCCTCTCTCTGAGTATGGCTTGCTCAGCCCTCAGTTCCCTCCCCAGGTGTTCACACAGGAGCTGACCCTCAGCAACTTCTCTGATGCCTTGATTTAATTTAAAGCCTAAAGATCCTTTCCATCCTCCAAATATCTAATCTCTAATCCTGTAGATCTTGAGTTTTACTCTGATCCAGACTTCAGAAGAACCCATTAAAATATCAAATGTGTTGGATGATCATTTAAGGGCTTTTTGGAGTAATATGCTCTAAAATGAAAACTTTTAAAGAGTTGTGGATGTGGCACTTGGGGGCAGATTTCAGTGGTGGGCTTGGCAGGGTTAACAGTTGGACTTGATCTCTGAGGTCTTTTCCAGCCTAAATAACTCTGTGATTCTAAACAGTGTGCAGCCTTTGGATGCTGCTAAGTAAAATCCCAGGGCAATCCAAGGGGGAGGATGTTCACACTGTGCTCCTTCAGCAGAAGGACCCACAGAAGCCGATCCCCGTGTCCTGTGCTCTCTGTGCACTGAATTCACAATGTGGCCACCCTCCCTGCAACGCTATGGAGATGATTTGAAACTGATTTTTTGTTTTTTACTTTTCCTTCTACTTCCTTCAAGCTGATGTGAATTTGGATAAATTTTTTTGCAGGTTGCGTTCTATCTTTCCAACATGAAATGTGACATCTGTTGACAGCTGGGTGATATTTTCTTGACAGGAATGGGTTTTTTGGGGGGGAAGAGGAATCAAATTTGGTGACATGAAACATTTAGCAAATTTACTTTGCTTTCTCTGAGGATCTTGTGCTGAACAAATTTCATAAAAGCAGTTAGGCTTGTGTTGACTTGACAACAATAAAATAATATCATGACATCTTACCTTTGTGTAATGGAAGTGCACGTGGGTAAAAGATATTTAATAAGAAAATGTTTTAAAGACACTAAATCTAGATTAAAACAAAAACAAAACCCCAAAAACCTGTCTCTTACAGCACTCTTCTCAGTGAAGAATGTTTTCCAAATAACATTTTAATGCTGGAATATTCTCTACCACTGCAGACTAGACTGAATTGAAGTTCAGATTAAAGGCAACTGTTTGTCGTTAAAAATTAGTGGGAGAAGGGATGTCAGTGGCATCTTTTCTCCCTATTTGACAAGCACATTGCAGCTTTTCCAGGGCAGGACAGGAGTGCTCCCTTCCCTGTCTGTGGTTTTTGCCCCCCACAGGAAACGGCACGAGGGTAGAGACACAGATTTCTTATTTTATAGACATCCTTCTTACCAGGGGATGCTGTCCCTGCCATCCTGCACTGGACTAAATCACAACTCCAGCAGGAAACACAGAGCTGCTTTAGTGTAAAACCAGACTGAGGAAGGAAAGAATTCAACCCCTATCCCTGAGGAGTTCCTGGTAACATGATTTTGCCTGTGGCAATGGTTTACTTTTGAGGTCACCTTTCTACAAAATGTACTTTCAACAGCTCTGTGCTGTTTTCCAAATATTTGGAATATATTTGCAGCAGTTCAAGGGAGTCAGGACTGTGAGAAAGCAAATGAGGCACCCGCATCATCTTTGAACATCACAGCTTAAATATCCTTTTTCCTACTCTGTTGCATATCCATGTGCACTTTAAATGGAATATATTTATCACTAAACTTCAGTATTTTTCAAAATCAGACATTAGACCCAGTTTCACATGACAGTGGCATAAGGGCACTTCCCACCAGCCCAGCTGTCCCTTCCAGAGGGTCCCAGTGCTGTGCTGAGCCCCAGCTGCCTTCCTTCTCCCACCCCCCCTGCCAGCATTCCCAAATTTCTCCTTCCAGCCCCTCTTTGGTGGTTCCTCCCCCTCACAAATGTGAGCACCTTGGTGAATGTCAGACCAACCCTGACGGGATGAAAACCCTCAACAAAAAGATGATAATTACAGACTCATTAGGCCAACCTGTAGTGAAAGTGCTGTGACCAAATGTTCAGTACTTAGGGTGCCATAAATTTTCCTAAATGGGAAAGCAGTGTTTTAAGCAGGCTCACATTTATTCTGGGTCAGGGTCATTAGGGAAGGATTCTCTCCTGCTGTAACTCATGCAGCAGAAACAGAGGTTGTATATTTTGGGGTTGCTTCATTTTTACTTTTAAAAGACAGTCTCAAGCCAAAAAAGCCTGGATGTGAACTCAGGCTTTGAATCCAGGTTTAGTACTATCAAAGTTCCCTCTAACAGCCAAGGGCAGTGGAACATAGGAAGTGTTTCTTCAGGATTTGAATTTCAAACTTCCATCTCAAAGATCTGGATCCTTGATTTTTGATCGACTAAAGATGCACAGTATCTGTACACAGGAGAACAATCTCGGTTTGCACCTCTTTGATATGTGGGGAGCATAAGTTGTTTTATGTTAATTTTTTTGTCCTTGTTTTCAAGGTCAGGCTGGATGGGGCTCTGAGCAACCTGGTCTAGTGGAAGATGTCCCTGCCCATGGCAGGGGGATTGGAATGAGATGATCTTTAAGGTCCCTACTCACCCAGGCCACTCTATGATTCTGTGATTCATAAAGAAAGAGAAGGCCAGTATTTTCACAGCAGCAATTAATATTAAATATGGTATGCTGTATATATAATTTATGGCCATGAGGACTGTGTAAATGAAGCCTGGGGTTTATTTTTCTTGGAAGGGTTTGTGTCTTTCATCCAAAATTGATTATTTGATATTGCCCTGACTTTATTGCACCACATTAAACTCACTGGCACTGAACCCACTGCCCTGTGCCTTTGTGGGGATGAGCAGTACAACCTCCATGGAAGAAAGAACAACCTGGAGAGAAGAACAGAGTTATTGATGTCTGTCCTGTATTAAGAGAAAATGATGCCCTCTGCACCCTCCACTGGGTTCTCCAGAACTGCTGGACATGACTCAGATATTTCCCTGTAGGAACATCCAAATGGAAATCTTGGCCTCCTACAAGAAACTATAGGTAATAAAAAAAGGATTATTCTTTGGGCACCATTCTGCTATGATTAATAGTGGAAATAGTGAAAATCTTTTTTATAATAGTCCATGGGGTTGCTAAGGATGGCAAAAGTGTACCTGAATGTTAACTTTGGACAATTTTTTCCTGTACTGCAGCTTTCTGTCAGCTCTGTCAGGAGTTACTGTTCAGCTCTGGTCACTAGAGGGACAGGCAAAACAAGGTGAACAATAATAGAGACATTTGTGCAATTTCAACCACTCTTGCCTTTGCCTCTTGAGTGACAAGTGGCAGGAAGCCAACTTTCCAGTGAGTGTTTGGAAAGAAGGGACGAGCTCATTGTGCTCCTGTTCAGTCACAGGTGAGGGAATGAACAATTCACCACTGCTGGAAGGCTGAGAGGGACCACGATCTCGTCCCCAAATACAGCATGAGGCTTAGCACTGGGAATGAGGAAGAGCCACTGAACATAATCACAATATTGGCACAAGAGGAAAACAAACAGAATAAATGTTCATTAATAAATGGAGCTGAAAATGGGAAGGGTTTTAACTATTACAGGAGTAAAGTTATGGAAACGTTTAGCTTTAAGTCCACATATCAGCAGAATCTCATTCCTAGAGATGCTCTTGCTGTATTTATCTGACTTCTTTCATTCCTTTCTTTAAAATGAAAAAATGACTCATAGAAATGCTCTATTGACATGGTGTCAGTCCCACGAGCTTGCCATATTCTGCTGAGAAATAACTATAGCTCCACACTTATCCACCTCAATGTTACTCCTATATTTGCACATTTGCTCTCTTTTTTCCCCCTTTACTTATATTCCTGCTTGCAATGTCTTTCAAAGATTAAATAAATTTCTATTCAAAGGGCAACACTACAATTCTATTTATACTCCCAGGCTCTTCACCAAAACTCAATACTACAATGTAGTTTCTAAAAGTAAAAGAATTTGCCTTTTTTTTTTTTGTAAAATATGTTAATATAGAAAGGTTTTTGAAGAAGAAGGAACTTGAAAGACTCTCTAATGCTCTATTATTACCTAGTCCATAAAAAGGGACCACAGCAGCATACCTTGCTGACTGTGCATATGGCCACCTATTTTTTTTGCTTTAGGACATATAAGGAAAAATGAATTACTATCAGTCATCTCACAAAATGTTCTGGGGAAAGATTAAGCTTCACCTGTGAGTTTCCCTGAAGCACAGTCATTTGTGTATATACATGAAGCAAAATACACTTCTACAATACTGGGTCATTATATAGAACTGTTTTCCACTAAATAAATACTCAACAAATGGGCAATTTTGCATCTTAGCTGTTTTGCTTTTTTTTTTTTTTTTGCTTGAAGGATTATTTTAGTTCCTCTTCTTCATACCCAGTGAAATATCACTTGACTGAAGGACCTGGGAGCTCCTGCAGCTATTTCAACTGGGAATGTTGGAAAGGAGTTCTGTGTCTTGCCATGATTTCTGGATCTGTTTCAGTGAGCACACAGCATCTGCCACCCCACTGGGTGCTGTTGGATTCCTTAGGGCTGCAGCCCTCAGCCTGCTGGGCATCTCTGGAGGCCACAGGATACGAGGGGGATGGACCACAGGGATGGAGAGAAGTCTCAGCCCCCACAGATATTGCCATGAAATTCCCTTCTGCCTCTGTTAACAAACATAATATCTCTCACAGACTGTAATCACTGGGGATTTTTTCTTTAATGAACCATATTTTTTTTTTTTAAATTGGACTCACACACATGCACAGAGGTATCTGCTGATATTAATCAGACAAGATATTGCATATGCTCCGAGCCATGGAAACTTCTCAGTCTCGAAAGGCAGGTACAGAAGTTGTGATTATTATTAAAAGAAAAGAAAGAAAAAAGAAAACAAGAACCTCAAACTGTCAAAGCTTCAGAAAGAGGTTTCTGATGATTTCTGGAGGTCTCTGGGAGGCAGTGGGGAGCACAGCTTCCTCAGGGTGCTCCTCAGAGGAACAGACAGTGCTCCACCCAGCACTGTGCCATGCTCAGTGAGTGCTACTGAGGCTACATAAACCAATAGTCCACGGAATTTCAGCTACTGATCTGCTTTGAAATGAAGGCTGCAAACAGATGCTTAGGAACCTTTTCTGCAGTTCTTTCTCAGAAGGTTTTAGCACAATGCAGCTCCGATAGATCCTCTCTAGACGTGCTCAGCATCCAAGACTGGCAGAAGGCAGAGCTCTGCAGGAAGTGCCCCCAGTACCACATTTTGGGGCTCAGTGTGGGGCATAAAATAAAATAAACCAGGGAAAACATCACCCCTTTTCAATCCTTATTTTGTTTTAAGAAAACTGCACACTGCCAGAAATCAAAGCATGAGAAACATCTGTGTTTTCTCATTTTTGTAGAACTGTTATTCTTTGAGTGCTGTCTGATGCATATCCCACACTTTTTTTTTTAAATAGTTTGCACATTTTTAATTAAAAGATATTTCTTCTATCATTTTCAAGCACTGCTTACTTTTCCTGCTATTGTAAGATTATTGAAGTTTAGAAGAGGAAAAGCAGTAACCATAAGATTTTTGAGGTGATGATGAACTAAACCACAAGAAGAACCTGTAACAAGGTATTACAGCAGGGAGAAGCATCAGACAGGTGTATCATCCCTGAGCAGTCAGTGAAAGCAGAGAAGTGACAGGACAAATTAGGTTCTATAAATTAAAATGTAGAGAAACTCTTACTAAGCATCTTGAATGTCTCATGAAATAAGAGGTCACTGAAAGATTGTTCTTGCTTGTCTCAGTAGGATCCCTTCAAATGCAAACACCTGCCTTGTGCTGGTGGATGATATATCTATTCCTCCATTACAACTTCTACACTTTTGCTTTGCATCTCTGTCAAATGTTGAACACAGCATCTTTACTCATTACCTTATAAATCTGCTGCAGTAACCTACAAGTCATGAAATTGTCAGTGTGTATTTATGGAATAGGTCTATTTTATCAGGGCTTTTTTCTTCTGCATCGTTTAGTGGTTGTAGACTGATACCTATTGAAATTCAGAAACATTTTCTGTAAATATATGTTTATCTTGCTGTTATTTAAATATATGAGACTGTACTATATGTGTGGCTCCTGATACTTACATGCAAATTTCTTTTAAAAAGATGACTAAGCCAATTTAAACTGAATGTAAAGAAAACAGTTCTTTGCTGAGACTTGCATGCCAAATTTCAGCCAGAAAGGATTTTAATACAGAACTGTTAGACTCACAAACCCTCAGAAACAGTATTTATAATGGAAATTTTGACAGCACCTTCAGTACAGCAGTGAAAATAACACCACCATAATGAAAAAGAAATGATGATAAACAGAATATATTATAAAGTAGGGTCTAACAAATTCATAGCCTTTAGTTTTGTCAGCAAGCTGGCGACAGGCAGTGAAATACAAAACAAGCCTTAGCTTTTAAATGAGAACAGCCTGAACAACAAAAGGGCTTCTGCAAAATAGATTAAGAAAATATAGAACCACCCTAACTGCATAAAGTACTATTTTCATTAGGAACCCTAATTCACAAATTAACACTAAGAGCACTTAGAATGGAAGAGGTGAAAAATGTGGCTATCTGTCATTTTGGTAGCGTATTTTCTTCAAGAAGACATTCTTATTACATTTGCCAGGCAGGTTTGCTAATGCCTTTTGTTTAAATATTCATAGGTGGGCTTTTGAGCCTGACTCCTGTGAAGAGAGACAGAGCCTGAGAGCTCCTGCTGGAGCAGCTCTGAGATGTGACCCACAGCATCACGGGGGACAGACACAGAGGGATGTCCTGGGCTCCCTCCCGTGGCATCCTGGTGCCTGCTCCTGTCTGAGCACACCTACCCACACACACATGTGCCCACAGGCTGCTCAGGAGCTTGGCCTCTGAGTAATTTCCAAAGCAGTCTGGGAACCATCCCCTTCCCATATTTTCCAACCACAGCTCTGTATTACGGCTTCCAAAGGTAACGGCAAAGGAGAGGTTCCAGTGGTGGAATGTTGTGGGTTGGGGATAGAGATCTTCCCTGGCCCAGTGCCACACCAAAATAACATCTCCATGCTAAGGCAAGGTGCAAACACTCCCATAGAAGTAAGTGTGTTTTTTTCATCAATTTTTATTGTCGTGAATACAACTATTAGCTTGCATAATGATCCTGTGTAAAAATTACCTGTGTAATAATATGTTAAACATGGGATAAGGCATTCTTCTATTGATGGAAAAACATATCCACAATAGAATTTTGGTTTTGTAGAAATGTAGAAAGTAAAAGACATAATGTAGACACTACTTTGCTCCCATATTTCATCTGCCTAATATAATGCAGTATTTGAAAAATAAAAAATAAAAACAAAAAATTCAGAACAAGAATGCTCTCCCTCTCCAATCAGAGCTGTGGGGTAGAACTGGGTGATCTTTAAGGTCCTTTCCAACCCAATTCTATTCCATATAAAATAGATACTTCTGAGTTTGCAATGTATTTAGTTTTCATTTCAAGACAAATATCAAGGTTAAACCACTAGGAATATGCATTGCTTCCTCTCTCTTCCAGAACCTCACTACAAAGAATTGCCATTTGTTGGCTAATAGTAGCTGAGTTCTTTAAAGTGAAAAAATTGGTGGCCTCCTACCTAATTTTGTAAATGTACAGTGAGAAATCTTATTACCCATTGTTTTTACTTTAACTTTATTTCACTCTTCACTTCACTATCTTATATGTCAGTTTATATAATGCCTCTCTCTAGCATGTTGACGATATATTTAGTAATCAGAGAAGCCATCTTTAATCTCTCTATTAATTTGCTCCTCAGCAGTGTCCCCTTCACACTCCCAGCTGTGTCCATCGGGTTATCTGAATTTCATGCATGATCCATACTACGTGGAATATCTCCACACTTGTCCCTCAGCCTGTAAGTCCTCATAACCTTGGCAAGGTGTTCCTAGCACTTCAAAGTGCTGCATCATCTGTCCTGTCCATGGATTTAAATTAAACCATCTGCATTACTATTCTTGGCCAAGACACGACAGCGCCGAGGATGAGACCTGAGGGCAGCGATGCTGGGCCAAGGTCACCTCCAGACTCCTGGGGACCACAGCTGGTCAGGGGATGGTGATGAACCCCTGCCCCTCATCTTCAGCCCCTCTGACTGCTGCTGCCTCTTCCCATGGCACTGGGCAAAGCAGTAACCTCTGCAGAGATCTTACAACCAACGAGGTGACAAACAGCAAAAACTGGGCTTTTAAACATCACTTTACGTGCTAACCCACACAGCAGCTGACAAATGCAATTTCCTTCGTGAGGCTGTACCTGGGGAACAACAGGCTCTTCTCCTTTTGGCTGCTGATGGTTTCCTTTGGCATTAACCCCATTACCCACACATTATGTTCCATCTCTAATTTTCTATTAACTCATAACACTTTCTGGCCTCAGATGACCTAACCTGGATTCTCTCTTCATTTGAGTGAAGATTTGAGTGAACATTTCTTGTCTGGGAGCACTGTGGGTGACACCATCAGTTAATCAGTTTCTAGCTTTTCTGATAAAATCTGGCAGATATTTTCCACCCAGTATGTCTAGAATACATAGGTTTTATAAATATCAAAACAGCTAGAAATTAACCCAGACTTTTTTTATCATGAATTTCAGCATGTGCAGCCCTCTTCTCTTTGGCTTTATGAGCACATGCCTGTTTTGAGCAGAATATAATTCTTAATCCCCTGTCTTGCTCATCTTACTCCTTCTGCTTTCTCTGCTGTGTCAAACATAAACTTCTTGTTTCCTCCTCCAAAGCCATGTTGTATCCCCATCTCTGACCAGATCATACCGCTGAACTCCATTTTTAAAGGATTCATTTTTCAAGCTGGCACTTTGATGCTTTCTCCCATACTATCACTCCCTCTTTGCAGGAGCTTCCCATAAACATGAGAAAAAATAACTACTCCTCCTCCAGAATGTCCCTCAAACCTCTCTTTTCATGAAGTGACTGTTTTTCATTGGCTATGGCCATGCTGAGATGTACTACACACAGTGTTAATCAATATTACCTCATTGCTTCCACGTATTCACCACTCTTTTTTATTTATTTCTACATTCTTGCCTGTCTTACTTTGAGATTAGAAAATCATCTTTATGTCCTGCATGTTCACCTTATTTAGATAGCTGCCCACCCCTATGATGAGGTCTCATAGGCAATATAGTGACACTAAAAATAAAGAGTTATAGCCTTATAAAGACATCTGCGAATCGGAAGCGCTCTCCTAAAGGGAGCAGAGTGGAAATTTACTGGTGAACATTAAATCTCAACTGTTCTCTGATTTTAAAAAGATGGTGCACCCAGGCTCGGATGGAGATGTACTGGTGAGCAGCATGTGGTTTTTCATTAAGTATAGAGATATACTTTGAGTTATAGCCATGACTTGACTCATGTTTTACAGGAGAAAAGCACAGACTCTCGATAGGATTCATCTCTAGGTAAATATTCCTGTCCCTGTGAGCCCAACATTTCTCCCAACAAGGGGTCATACTTTAGTGCTTATTTCTGGAAGCAGACAAGGAACCAAATTCCCAAAATGCTTTTCTTCCCTCTTCTTCAGGACAAATGTTTCCTGGTTGAATACTACATATAATGTAGCATATGTACTTGAATATGGAAGAGTAAGTAATACAAGGCTCCCCACCTTTTACCAGTCACTGTCTGCAATCATTAGGATGAAAAATTGTAGTTGTTTTCCCATCTTACACTGCTCTGCGTAATAACTAATACAGGATAGTCATGGCAGGAGACACAGGATGCATCACTGTAATACATTTTGGAGACAAAACCTTACACGGTGTTATTGACTAAAATGCCCCTGTTAAATTGGTGATGATACCACCTCCTTTTTATCTTAAGGACAAAAAGTGGTAAGCTCAGATATTTTTTTAATACTTCTTTACATGTAGAGATGATGGAATGCCAAAGAAAATCATGCAAACAAAACCTTTATCAGTCAGTCCTGGAGGCCAGCCAGGGACCAGATAATTTGGACAAGACCACAACGAGCTGGATGAAGGAGTGGGAACGAGGTACTGCTTCCAGGTTTTGTAAAATGATTGTATACAGTCTGTCCCTTTTTAAAATGTCCTCTTTTTCTTTCTTTCTTTCTTTCTTTCAGACTGAAAACACAATCTAATACTTTTTGCTTGGTTCATTGGAAAACAAAGTCTTGAGAAGAAGAATGAGAAAACCCATGTTTTGCTGTAGTGCTGCTATGCTATTGAGCCATAATATTATGGCACAAAAAAATACACCACTTAAGAATCCGCTTTTTAAGAGCTGCCAGAATTTTTAACCTCATCTCAAAATGCATGAGAGACCTCTTAAATGTATTGCCTTAGCACATTGCAAATCTATTCATTTAGCAGTTGTATCAGACATATTTCTTTGTCAGGCACCCATTTAAGACGGGATCATCTTAAAAGGCACTGACATAAATTGTTGCACAGAAGATCGATCAGTTTAAAAGGTTTTTGCTTTTAACAGATCAGATATCTATTATATCTCACCATTTGGCATATTCCATTGAATTTCCATTGAATAATTTCAGTGTTTAATCACTTCTTTAAACACATATTCATTTTAAAAGATTTCCCCCAGATTCCATGATCACGGCTTACTGAAATCAGTTTTACACTTGTGTGTTGTATCAAACAGATGTGGCCAAATGGCCAGGACATTCCTCCTAAAAAACCCAGTTTAATTAGCTGGGAAAAGCTTTTGGTGCAAAGGCAGGGGTTATTTTGCTGAGGCAAGGAAAAGCAGTTTTACGAGGTAGGTCACAAATTATCAAGATTTTGCTAATTGTTCCTGAGCATACAGGTGAGCCTCACACACCTCTAGAAGTCGTGGCAGGGCAGTTGGTGGGATCCCATCCTCCCCATGTTAATTACTGACTCAATTCCTACAGATGTGCAAAGGAGTGCAGATGATAAAGTTGCTCTTTACTTCTCTGAAAATCACCCTTTTTGACAGATATGTAATTGCTATTGTTTCTTGAAATTAGTTCATAAGAAAGATGCTGAAAACAACAATCTGGTAAATAACTTTAATTGAATTCTAAGGGCGAAATTCTGCCAATCATTATTCCCAGTGGGTAACACCTCTCTCTACAATCAGTGCATTGACTTGGCTGAGATTACTGTGGAGGTTTACATCAGGTGCCACATGAGCAAACGACAGAGCAGAACTTCACGTGACCACTGAAACATGGCACCAACCTTTCCTTCTTTTCCTCTCCTTCCCTTCCACCTGGCTCAGGCTGAGGGACTCCATCCCTTACCCCAGGCACCAGTGCTTATTCTGTGGGGATATCAGAGAGGTTGGATGTGCTAGTGCTGAGCATCCATAAGAGTCATTTTGTTTCCTTCCTCCCTGGGGACAGCCTGGAGGGCAGAGCAAGTTCTCACATCCAGTGGCCACGATCAATTTCTTCTCTGGAAGATAAGCATCCAATTCCCAAATAGCCATCCAGCTTTAATGTCAGCTTGGATATTATAAACTGTGGATAATAGAAGCATAAAGTTTCAGCAAAAGACTTTGTTTATGTGGTTTCTTCTGTATGAATTCCAACTATTTATTTTTTCTCCTTGACCTGATAAAAGAATTATTTGACAGCTCCACAAACTTCAGACTCACTGAGAATTAAACAAACTAACTGCAGTAGAACTATGATCTCATCAGCCTCCCACACATTTAGTTTTGTGTTGTAGTCATTTATATTGCATGCCTAATTAGTCAGGGGACATGACAATTACAAAATTAAACTACCAATAGATTTTCTTGTGTTCTTAAAGCTTTGAAAAAAAGAAACAGAATCAAAAAGAAAGGATTATGAATCAGAAACTTGCTGGAAATTGTATAACCACAGTCCTTCCTATTCACAAGTCATTTAGTTATCTTTTCAAGCCCACCAACAAATTTTTAGCCTAAGTCTCACAGCAAACCTAGATTTATACCACTGCTGAGGGATTTTTGTATTATTTATAATTTGTTTTCTCACAAAAGCCATATATAGAAATAAAAAAAAAAGCATTTCCATCTTCATTCCTTTTTTTTAGTATGCTTCCATAATCTGAACAGGAACAAGAAGATGTCACATTTTAGATGAGTTAGACAAATTCATAGATTTTTGAAGGCAAGAATATCTCCATATGAATGGAATTTCAAACTCAAACTCAGACATTACACTGTAATTCCCTCTGAAGATTCTTTTTCACATAATACACATTTAATAACAACCTGAACTGACTCCATGTTTCAAAAACCAGGCATTTTTTGTATTCCAATAGCTATTTACAGAGGGACTGTGCACTCCACATACAATGAACTGATGTTCTCACCCCCCTGAACCTCTTTTCTCTGCCATGCTCTTCTTTGAGCTCCTTGTTGACTGATACGAATTCCTTTTTAATGTTTGCTGATTGCATTTGACACAAATGTCTGCTGGAGACAAAAGCTGTGTAACTCAATGAAGATTCATTTTCTAAAGCCACTGACCTCCCAAGTGACAGAAGGGACACTTGTGCCTAAAATTATTGTTTTCTTCATCCTCAAAAATTAGTCTTTATATCTCTGACCTTCTTCAGTTTGTGTGCATACAATTGTGTATGTATCAAATCCATCTGGAGAGTAGGAAGGAACAGGACTCTTTTCCTGCTTTTGTTGTATTTTCTGGACTCTCAGCACAGCCCTTCAGAAGTCAGCACATGTCCTTCATAGAAGATCTCTTTAGGAATCAGTGAGATTCCTATATTATATTCTGTTCTCGCTGTCAAGACAACACCAACTGCAGCTTGAACTATAAGGAGAGTAGAAGTCCTCCAAGTACAGAATTTTCTCAGGGGCTCCTGGACCCCCTAGGCAGAGAGGAAGAGAGGCATCCTAAAAATCCTGTCCAGGGGCTCCATAACTCCAGAAAATCCATGTGTCAGAAGTCACAGAGAGCAAATACATTTGTTCTGCATAGGTCAGACAGTCTGTGCACTAAAACTGATAACAAATAGCCATTTTTGTTTGCTCTTTGTCCAGTGAGAGTGAATGAATTGGCAACTCGCCTACCCACAAAACTATCTGCTTTGCATACCTTCAGTAAACATATTTTCCCTCTCCCTCTAGATTTCCAGCTTCCCTCCTGCTGGATTTTAAAAAAATGGTAGAAGCCTCTATTTTAGTTGTGTTCCAAGTGGCTCTTGGGAGGCACTGGCAAGGGAAGATTGTAGCTCCTGGGTGTTGCTGTCTGTCCATGAGTCCCTGAGGTAGGGGCACACTTGTGAGCTCAGGGTGACTGTTCTCTCACCTGGAAAACTGCAGGTCAATAAACCCCACAGCTCAGACTGTCCCATTGCCACATCATTGAATAGACTCTTCTCTCCTGCACCTACTCCAGGCCAACACATGTTCAAATAACCAGTTTATGTTACACCTGTTGGACTTTCCTGGGGAGCCTCAATTTTCTCACTGGTCTCAGAATGTTCTTACTACACATCGCTGCTACGTGGGCCTATTTCTTCCCATTGCTTCCAGGATTATATTGTTTCTTACTGTCCAGTACAACTGGAATGGTACAATTTGAGAAAAAAATAATTACAAGCAATGCCTCTAAATGCCTAGCAAATTTTTTCCTACATTGCACTTACTACATTGTTTTTGTCAGCTCTTGCATTTTTCTGTTTTCATTTCATATTACTTTCTGGAATACACATACTTGACATGAGATCTATCAGTGTGTCTGGCTCTTCAGCAAATGTTCTAGCCATGAGCACAGAAAACAACTTGCTGAAATATTTTCCAAACATTCTCCTTCTGGTTTTCTATTGAGTACCACTCACAAAAAATTAGAAAGAAGTGAAAGCAATCTATCAGGAAAATGGAACAAATGCAGTTGAAGGAAAAAGATCTGTGTTTGGGGACATTTGTATCAGACTATTGGGGCTTTAGTTATGTGCCCAGGCAGAGTGCATGCCCTAATACAGCAGATAAAGCAGTGAGATTTTGAATTAGTTCCTTCAGGTTACAATTTTTATTGGCAGGTGCAATGAGTTATGTGGCACTTGTTATGTACTAATGATGAACAGCACTTTCATGTACATAAACAAGGTGATTTTGCAAACAGATGCATGGCACACACTGGGAATTTAGAATATAACATTAAAGTTTCATCTCTAACAACACCAAACATACATTGTAGGACACTTTTCAAAAAAAAAAAAAAAAGAGCATTAGTAGGATGTCCTATAGTCCCTCTGTGAAGAAGCCAAAAGCAGGTAATAGTTCCTAATCACAGAGAAGGAAGACTCTCTTGAATAATCAAAGGAGATTTGTGCCTACCTAGTATTTCAGAATTGTTTCTAACTTGAGGAAAGCACTCAGAGCCCCTCAGGAAAAGCTGGCATACTGTAATGCAAAGGCAGGATAAAGTTTAATACATGTTTTCAAATATATATAAGAACAACTGCTGGTAGAATAAGAATTCAAACATTTCCTGTATTATGCTTGAAGGCATTCAAGCTGCCAGCCAATAGGTATAACGAGAAACTTCCATTTTGCTGTTATATTGTTGTGCTGTATAGGGTTTTTCTCTGAAGCATCTGGTATGGGTTATTGTCAAAATCCTACTTTCAGCATCGTTCCAGCTTAACATGAGAATTTCTGTGCTCCTGAAACTGGGACATTCTAATTATCTTTCAACATTACAGTGCTGTGCTACCAAACCCACTTTAATCTATAATAATAACAGAAAAGAATCATAAGCCAAAAGACTGTTTACAAGTTGACACAAATGACCCAATCTTTGCAAAGAGCCATGGTGGAAAAAGTGTGAAAAATGTACTTCACAGAAGCATCCTTGGCAGAAGACGTGAATTCAGTGAAAGGGTTTAAAACATTTCAACGAAAGCCTGAATTGGATGACAGAGCTGCAAGAAGTTTATCTTGTTTCAAAAGAGGGAACAGAAAAGATCTCAGAAAAATATAGTACATATCTGCTATGTTACCAAACAGACTTTAAAATAGCAAAGAGAATAAACAGACAAATGGCAAGAAAAAGCCTAAACACAACAAACTAACCTCTGCAGGATTCTTCACGGCTTTATTCCCTTCTATATGACCTGTGATTTGAATGTATATCAATATTTTCCTAGCAGTTGTACAGGTCCATTAGCCAGATGCCATTCTTCATAACAAAACCATTATAAATATATGGCCTCAAAGTGCTTTTGGCCTGAGTCCAGCAGATCCCATCTTTCAGCAAGCCATTTCAATATAGGGAAAAGAGAAAGGAAGAAGGAAAATCTCTTTTCGAGCGTGTCCTATCTCCAAATCTAATGATGAGAAATCAGGCCAGTTTCTCTATTGTCCCAAAGTGCAGGTTAAACCTAGGAGAGACTGTTTAATGAACTATGAGTGCTACCTGGCTGCAGCACAATAGGAAACCATGGTACTGCCCTCAATGCTGCTGCCTTGACAGCATTTCATTTCCTTCAGAAAAAGAGAAGTGAGGTTTGAAATTCCACACTCAGAGAGGAAATGCCCTGCAATATTGCAAACTAGAAGGAGACAAATAGAAATAATTATTTTATAAAGTTTCCTTAATAATATTTTTTTCCATTATTTTATCAAAGTAAGAGAAAGGAAAACAATTGTCAAGTCACCCTGAAGTAAATTGTGCTTACCAGTGCTTAAAACAAAATAAACATGGTTCACCAATACTTTGTCTCTGAAAATTGACTTTTCTTAGCAAAATAAAGGGTGTGAAAACCCTCTGCTACTTTAAAAGACATCTGACAACTAGACCCCAGCTAGGAAAAATGTTAATTTTCACATTTTAGCCATCAGGTGTTGACATTCTAGCACAAGTAGAGTGGCATTCTAATTGCGAATTTATTAAAGTAAAATACATTTCATGAGCTTTTTGGTTGTTTGGTTTTGTTTCTTACCAAACAAGGTACACTATGAAATCAAGCAATTCCAGTAACGTTAATGGGATCATGAATAATTGGCTGATGGGATTTTCTCCACCTGGGGGTGTCAGATGCCGTTTGGATTTAGGCAGATGAGATAGAAAGATGCAAAGGCCCTTGACAGTAGATATTCACCCTGTAATACATAGATAAACAGATGCAAACAAGCAATTAAATAAAAGATTAAAATCATGGACCCCTACCCTTAGTGCCACAAAAATAAACCTTACAAAAATTTATAACTTCAGGGAAAGGTCTTGCCCTTAAAATAGTTTGGAAACTCTCTAAATAAAATCTATTTCCTTAGCACTGATGTTTGTTCTCCCTCCCCTCAGGAAAGCTGAAAACAGAGCTAAGCATGTACAAAAATAAAATAAACCACAGAACTGAATAGAACAGATAAAAACAACAATTTGAGGGATTGAAATTTATCCTGTATAGTTAGAGCAAAGCACAGACTCCATGATTCAGCCTAGTAACAAAAGGGAGGTACCAGGCAGGGCTTAGCTAACTCCATGAGATGCAAAGGCACCTCAGCCAGAGGTGTCAGAGTAATGAGAGGCCCCACAAAAGCAATCATGGGAAGGGGATGATTACCTGAGCCTGTGGTAAAAGAGACTTCTCATACACATGTGACAAGGACCCCAAGGAATAAACAAATTGCATCTAAACACTGCAAAAGCTCTCAGCTCTGCAGAGGTTCTGAAGCAATTTGTGGTTGTAAAAACGTGTGGAGAGCAGGGGAGACCCAGGGCCAAGTCACTCCTGCTGCTGCTGCTGGGCCACACAGCTTTGTGAGGCTTTGAGTGTGTCAAAAGATGCATCAGCGTGGCTTTATGTGGCTGTCAGTCACATTGGGTCTTATTAGGTCTGAGCTTAATGAGATCTGAGCTTAGTCTGATCTCTCAAAGTCCCTTCTCTGGCCCAAGCACCATGGGCTTTACACAGTGGAGACCCATCCTTTTCAAAGCTGCCCTCCAGCAAACCCAAAAGAGCAGCAAGTATTGAACTATGTTGTGCTGGCATGAGGGCTCCAAACTGCAGGGCCCCAGATGCCCAGCACTGCTGAGGGAAAGTGTCAGGGTTTCAGGTAAGAGCCAATTTTGAGTGTCTGAGCTGTCAGGTTTGGGTTATCACAGAGAGGCACAAAAGTATTAGGCAGCAAGGGAAATGATAGGTATTCATTTCAGTTCATGATTTTTCAATTTTTAATTTGGTTTTAAAGATTTCTCATCAGCAGCATATTTCCTAATTTTTCCACTGTCTGAACCTGTCAGACAGCTCTGAACCAAAGCCAGACCACATACACTGCCTCAAATTAATGAAAAAGGTGAAATGAGAAAGTTCTATCTCCAATAAACTAAATAACAAAGCAAGTACCCCAAGCAAATGAACAGAACCCAGGCAAGGCAAAGCCATTCCTGACAGTTCTGAGAACCACTTATTTCACAAAAGAGTACAACTTTCAAAAAACATTTCAAATTTAGTGGAAAAAAGTAAAATATAATGTTTGAGGCCCTTGTCCCCTGCTCCATTGTGGCATTAGAGACATTGGGAAATTGTATTTGTGACTCTAAATTCAGGCACAGTGACTGAGCTGTGCTGTACCAATTGATTGAGCCTTTAGGCCAGCTCAAGATAAGGCTCAGTTCAAGAGAGGTTTATCTTTTCCTTTAGAAACTCATGAGAACATGATACTTGGATTGAGACACTCATCTCCAGAAACAACTCTTGCTTTTCAAATCTGCAGAAGTTATTTGGGTAGTGTGTACTCTCTGGTCCTTCATATTTAATGGCCATAAAGACTCCATTGTATGGCTGTCATTAAATGTAACACTGCCCTCCAACCTTTGCATTACCAGTAGCAGCTGCCATGAACAATTTATATGCCAATCTTGATTCCCAGAAGAAACTCAGGCAGAAGCTTCTCCTTTTAAAATGTTCAAATGTGCTTTGTATCAAAAGAAAAATAAATATATTTGTGGAGTACTTACCATCGATTACAAACATCTGTGACAAAATTAAGCAGTGGAAGGTCCTTCTATATCCAAAAACTTTAAAGAATTGCCAAAAGTTGAAATCTGTCAGATATTTTAAGTAGGTTTATAACAGAATACTGTATCTTTGGCTTTAGCATCTCATATGTACAAAGCTAAACTGACAGAATTAAAGCTATTCATGCTGGAAAATCCCACAGTGCAGTTATCAGACTCCAGGAATAATATGCATAAATGAAAGAAGTCTTATGATCAGGAGGGAATTAAAGAAAAAAGGCTGAGGAAAAACTCATTAAAGGGCTGATCCTCAGTGTTGGTGTGTTGTTAGCAAATGTGGGTCCTGTGCACCTTTCCAGACCAGAGTCTAAAGGCATGAGGTGTTACAAAAGCCTTTTGAAATCAGATAAGGGTATTCCATATTTCACTATTGTGCATGAACCCCTGGCTTTATGCAGGATTTTGACAGTGGAAAATGTTAGGCATTATTTTAAATAATTAGCCTTACTTTTAAGCCCTTAAAACTGCTTTTGTACTGCTTGCAAAGGGTTTTGTCTTGTTTTCAGTCCTTCTACTCCCACCCATCTCCCAAACCACTTTTAATCCATTTATTCTAAAGAACAATATAGCAATATCTTCTTCTGTTTATATGACCAAGAATGGCTCTCCTAAGCATTTTGAGTTCTTGTAGAGGCTGCACATCATATTCAACACCAGGAGAACTGAGATGGACACTGATGCATGTACATTAAATATTGTGCTCTGCTTGCAGGATCCCTTTCAAATTAGGGGACCATGAGATGGTCCCCATGGGCCCATGCTTTGAGACAGCACTGCATATGAGCACGAGAATAAAGTAGTTAGAAGAGCCAAAATGCCACTGTGCTCTGCATATTTTATGTGCTTTAATTGTATTATATTGATTTGAGTCCATTATAGCCTGGTTTGTTACTCTAATAAATTACATTGTTCTTTGAAACAATGATGGCTTAAGATTGAAATATTATATTAATACTTATATCTGACTGGCAGGCTTCAAATGTGAAATTTACCATTGGCTATGGAGAAAGTAATCCTTGAAAGGCTTTCACTCTTTAAGTAAAACCTCCAAGTCAGAATGTACAAGTTTAAAAATGGTCCTCAAGCATTGGTTAAGAGTGGGAGGAGAACAACAGAGGGAACAGTCATGTTTCAGGCTGAGATTTGCAAACAGGACGTGTAAGGAAAAGAAAAGAAATAACTTTTCATTTAGATCTGAGGAACAGAAAAGTTTTAGCTTTTAAACTCCAAATAAAGCTTTATTATGATAATTGTTCTCCATCGCTAATGTAATGCCTTTCTGTTTATATTTTAAGTTGAGGCTTTGGAAGATTTAATTAGCAAAAGAAAAACAACTTTCCAAAAATGTATCTGTATTAAGCATTTAATATTTAATTGACTTTACACTTTATGTGGCAATTCATGTGAAATCTGAAGCTAGAAAAATTTAGCATATAAAGATGAATTATTTTTATGAGTGGGCTTGATTTTTTTTGAAAGCCCAAAAAAAGAGAACAATTTTCAAAGTAAACACCAAGACAAGACTGAGAAAGCAGGGTTTTTTTTAAAAAAGAAACCTGCTAGGCACCATACATTTCACATATCCTATGTGTTTTTCTGGAAGTACAAAGTTTTTTTTAGGTGAGGGAAAAGAGAAATGGGGCATTGTTGGAATGGAAAACTGTAAACAGGAGCTCAGAGTAGATTAAAAAAAGAAATTTCATGACAACATACACATTTAAAAGATGAAGGTGAGTCATCACCATGAGATGAATACCTTATTTTTTAAACCCTATGGGAGTTGTCTTTGATGAGCAGCAGCACAGTTACTGCAGGTAGGTGCATTGTGACAGGCAAGGAGCTGCACTGCACTAATTCACTCTGTCAGAAATTCCCACCACAGCACAAAGGTGATATTGTGGGATTTAGCTCCTGGGATGCAGCAAGTCTGGTGGTGGGACCCTGCAGAAATCGGTGTTCAGTGGCACAACAGCAAACTGCAAATGAATAAGGAAATTTTGTCTTTCCAGCCCAGATAAACTACTGAACACTGCCCTCAGACATGCAGGATTTCAAACTTTATGTAAACTTATTCATAAAAAAAACCCCACCTCATTTAAAATACTCACAGACATCTTTTAAAAACACCATGAAGTGATGTAAGTAACAGAAATGGAATTTTGGCAGTCGTTCAAACCTGGTTATGTTTTGGTTTGGCTTATTATTTTTATATATAGTAGCTACTTTCCTGATTACTTATTTTGCCTTCTGGTGAGTCTGACAAACAAATGTATCACCTGACAGCAGGTGTCAAAGCAGCTCTAGGAGGGTTACTTGCTCCAGCTTTGGACTGAAGCAGGACTGAGGCCGAGGAAGTCCCACATTCTGCGCCGTGCAGACAGGAGGAGCCGATTCCTGTGGTCCCTCCCAGTCCCTCTCCCCATCGAGGTTTCCAGACAGCCCAGGACTGTGTCACTGCTGGAGTTACCACTGGGACTGACATTACAGAATTGGCCATTCATCATCTTTGACACCGGGGCCATTTCAGAAAGTACCGCTTTGGCACATTCAGGAATAATCATATCAAACTTGGGGCTGTGCTTTGCTTCAGAGGGAGGTCATGCAGACAATAATAATGCATCATGGTTTTTTCTCTATTGCAATGCTACCTATGCCTTATATGTGTCTCCTGGTACTCCTCTGAAACCTTCCAGGGCTGTTTGCCTTCAGAGCGAGCCTGCATGCAGAGGGCAGGCAAAAAGCACAGAAAACATGGGGAACAATGCAAAAGAAAACAAGAATAAATAAATAAATTCTTAAAAAGTCATGTGGAAAAAAAGTAGGATTCTTATATGAAATTATTTGTTTTAATATATTCAGAAGAATACACATGAAAAGTCAATGTTGATTTGTAAAAATCTCAAACTTATAGATCAATATGCAAACTGCCATTGTGCATTCAAAACAACATATTATGTTTCATTTATAAAGGCACATGTCACAGTCTCAGGGATAGGCACTACAAAATGGTCTGATTTACACAAAGTAGAACATACACACACACCAAATTATAAATATAAACCAGAATGTTTTCCATGCAATCAGAAGGCCTGTCTGTACACCTTTCATACTAATAGCAAAATTATGCTTCCAGTAGGCATAAGATTGGCTCATAATGGCCTAATCCCACTGATGTTCCTTACCTTGGCATAGTCTGACGTCAGCCTTATGAATAATTCCACGGGTGTCAGGAAAGATGCAACTGTTAAAATGCTAAGCCAGGCCTGATCATTACATTAGCCTGAAAACAGTGACTTAAAAATGTGAGTTCTCAGAACTGACGTCTGATGTTAAACCTTTTGGATCAATTTTCTCAAGATCTTCTCCACCAAAACTTAAAATTAGCATTTTTCCCCCCCTTTCCTTTCTCATTCTTTTTCCTTTTGAAAAGCTCAGTTTCCATCAGGAACCATAGCTCATAAAGGAGGTTTAAGGGGAATATCAGCTGGGACAAGAGTGAAACAGGCAAGAACATGGAGTTTTCATGAGCTCTCTTCATTTATCGAGTGCTGTCGTAAGGTGACACAAACTGTTCAGTGCCACACAAATGACAATATTTTATCTTTTCATATTAGTACAAAGTGAACTTGGAGCTCAAGAAACCTTACCTATCTAGTTACATTATGCCCTGATCACAAAGAACATGTACTTGACAAGCAAACTAGCAGAACTGAGGTGGTTTGAGCCCTTGCTTGTGCACAGTGCTTCAGTGAGCATCATAAACAAACACCTAGAACAGTTAATTACATCTCCTGCTGCCTGCTTCAGAGGATATAAATAAATAAATAAATAAACAAACAAATAAATAAATAAATAAATAAATAAATAAATAAACTTATTAGGATAAGCATTAGGACTTTGACCTACTGGCAGTTTGCACTGAAAATAAAGGATCAAACAGCTCTCAACATTCAAAGACCAGTTTTCCTCACACCAAGGTAACAGGAACATTAAAAGTGCTGGGTAGTATTTATGTTTTTACCTTCCTTATAATGATGATGAAAACAGGACATTAAAATAGTTTCAGGGAAAAGAAAGCCCTGAGAAATATCTTTATTCATTCTATTTTTACTGGAGATTAGGCCTTGAACATTTCATCATCACTGTCCTTGATTTCTTATAAGCAAAGCTCTGTTACGAGTTAAACAGCCAACAAAACCCCAGCGACTGCGCTCACTTTCACTGCTCTCAGATTTTGTCAAGGACATTTTACCCTACAGACATAAAGCTATGGTTTAATATTTTAACCACAACCAAAACAGTCCTTTTTTTGACACACAAAACTTCCCTGGGAAACACAGAGTGGTAGCTGAAAATGAGGATAATTCAATGTTTTAGGCACTAACAGTGCTGAAAGAGGTGGTGTAAAGGTGCAGGGGTTACTCACAGTGCCAAGCAGAACTGGAGAGGGGAGAAAGGCTGAGGATGAGGAAGGATGAGGTGATGCAGGAGTGTAGATGAAAACTCTTCCTCCAATATTCATTCTCCTCCAGGACCCTACGGACAAAAAGACCGGGATTGTTGTTTAAGAAAATTACCACCAAAATTCCATGGTTAGATACCATGACAATTTGAGATCCCAGTGAAACTGAGCATGATTTAGCTTCTCAATTAGAAAAAAAAAAAACCAGAATCATGACCCTTCTTGGAGAAGAACATGAAGTTTGAAACAGTGGAGTTATAACGAACAAAACAAAAATGTCTGTGGCACATCTCAGTCATTAATTAAAAAACAGTCTCATCCTCAAAAGGCACTTCTTCCCCAGTTCTGGTGTCAAGAAGCAATGTGGCTCACTTGTTCCTTGGCTCCACTTCTTCCAGCTACCAAAGGTGTGCCTGCACCCATCTGTTCATGACACTTTTAAGACCCTATGTTGCTTTGACAAAATGAAAGGTTATTAATTGTTTCTTCTTATTCTTCCAACTCCTTGTTGGAGTTTTATTTTTTTCCCATTTTTACCACTTAAGTGCAAAATTTGAGGATAATTATTCTCAGATGAAAGAGAGGTGAAATTCAAGCCTGTTCTCATGTTTTAAGATTTAAGATTTTACTCCTAGGTGTTGACCATGGGATCACATTTGAAGTGTGGCCACTTGAAAGTACTTTACACATTAAATGTTCAGTGATGATACTTGGCAGGGATTAGATTTCCAGTTGAAGTTACACATTCCAGAGCTTGCTAGAAACACATAAAATAAAATCTGACTAAATTGATTCAGGTATTATGTAAAAATCCTCCGAAATACTAAAGCCCTCCTAAAGTACTAAAAAATGTACTATGTAAATTTTTCCTCTAAAGCAAGGGAGATAATATTTTTTCTCTGTCTTTACTTACAAGAACAACCCAAAGGAAGCCCCAGGTTTTCACTTTTGAAAATAAGCCCATATCTTGAATGGAAACTCTAAGGAAAATGTTAATTAACACTTAAGAAGACAAGGAGTCCCTTTTACATAAATTCTCTTTCTTCCCAGTAGCTGCTAAGAAAGGCAAAGGAAAGCTTTTGGAACATAAAGGATGCAAACTTCATCACTTTCACTATAAGTTTGCTTAGAATGAAAATGAAAGCTTTATGTTTGATGAGCACCAGAAGCTTCAATTTCTGTGTAGTGTAGTTTAAGTCTCGTTAAACAAAAAAAAAGAGGAGTTTTGGCCTAAAATCCTCCAGTAATTTATTGCAACACTTGTAACTTGCTCAAGAAGTACCTGGTACTGGTTCCCTAACCAGTAGCTTTGCTGAAACCAGAAGAAATTAGTGCATCTATTTAACAGCAATGAGAGAGCTTCATTTGGATGAAATGTTAATACTTTGGTCAAGCACTGCTGTGTACAAGATGGGATTTTAGAGACGGATTCGCTGCCTCACACATTTGCCCAGATTTACCATAAAGCACCACAGAAATTGCATTTACAGCCTGGAATTATGCTGGTTTACCCATGATATTACACTCACAAAATCTGGAATATAATTTGTCATTTCTTGCCCTTACACTAATTGAACAGACACAGCTCTATTAAAATGAGTCAAATCTAATAACGGCATTTCAATGGATGGGAAAGATATCTGCTTGTTTTTCTTAAAAGACAAGAAGGGGGAAAAAGATATTTTTGGGTTGGCTAAGCATCTATTCCCAACAGATAATAAGGTTGTTATCAACCAGAAAAGCCTATTAAGTTAGAAAATGAATACTGAAAGCTTTCTAATTAAACACTTTCCACTTACATGATATTGAAAAAATAGAGTGGGAGATGCTGGTCCTGATACTGCATTAGTCATTGTATCACTCATATCATGATGTTGTAATCAGCTCTGGGGATGAATAGCCCAGGTGCTCAAGCTGTGCTGAGATTTGTAATTGGAAACATCTTTGGATAATAGTTGTCTCATGAGTTGTTTTCTCCTCTTGTCACATTTTTTTTAATGTGATGTGACTTATAATTGAGTTTTCTATTAACTGTCATGCAGTTGTGTCATTTTGAAACTTTAAGTCTGCTCCTGCCAAGCTGCCAAGCTGCTCTGTGCAGATTTGTCCTGGGCTGGAGTGGGATGTGTGTGTGGACATGGGGCAGCACAGGTCCTGTCCCTCTGAGGCAGCAGGCAGGATTAGAGCTGCAGGATTTCCTTCTTTGGGGGAGGACTGTCATTTTGATACCTTTTGATATTGGTTTTAATACATTTTGATACTGAACAAGGATATATCCAAGGAATATCTGGATATTGGTATTAAATTATTCTAACAGGGACAAAGCTAAACCAGCAGCAGCGTTCCCCTTCCTGTCACTTCTCACCAAGATGTTACATAGCACACAACTCAATAAGGTCTCTACTTGCAGTATTCCAACATGTTACTAATAAGAAGCATAACTTTCACAACAACTTCCAATATTTCATAGTTCTACATATCTAGTTGGTAAAGTGTAGTAATGACTTCTGTGGTTAGGAGGAGACTTCCAAGAAAGGGGGAGGATTTGGTAGCCAGCCTCATCTGAAAGAACCTTGAGAAAGAGAAAAAAATCTTGAGTGGAAAGTTAAAAATCCTATAATCTCAGCTACATTAAAACCACTGATAGGTTATAGATTACAAGCAGAAGCCCACAGTATTCAAATTTATATAATTTCTTTCTTTCTTATTTTTAATTAGGTATTTCAGATCTGCCACATACTGCTCATGGGCTTTGCTGAGACACCACACAAGTCTATACAACCAATAATCTTGAAACACAGAAATCATGATTATCTTTAATGTTCTCAAGTGCAAACTGTTCCTAATACATATTCTTCTATGTAATCTGGCCAAAAGGTTTAAATTAAGCAGTGAGTGTATAACAGTAATAGTATGGACATGAGAGCTCTGGATGCAGTATTTTCACAGAGGTGAAGCAGATTAAAAAGTTAGATATAAATATATATCTTTCCTCTATTAAATGTATGAAGGACAGATAATTTTAAAGGGCATAATGCTGTGTACAGGAACATCCCTGCTAGGAGAGCACACAGCAGCCTGCACAGAGCAGATCAAACCTCCTGCAGCACACTGGCCCCTAAGGAAAGTGTGGTCTAGAGAATTTCCATTTATTAAGGTTTTTCCAATTCCCTTTCTGGGGATGATCATTTTTTCTGTTGTAGGAACTGCCTGCACTCAGTGGCTGTTTATTCTCTTGGCTTTCCCCAACGGCCAGTGGTAATTCCCCAAGTACACATAACAAGGATGAACAGAAATTTGGGCTCTTTTTTTGACACAGGGACTGGAGTTGCCTGTTGTAATTTTGGATTATGATGATTACTGAAAATATTTTGAAATTTTAGGCAGTGGTTTGTTGTTGACCCAGAAGGAGCAGTGTGTCTCTGGCAAGTGCTGCTGTTTGTGTCACCAGCCTTCCTTGGCTGATCTGCTGCAGGGTGATGTGTAAAAATGCAGGCCAGGTTTTAATTGCACTCTCCTTTGGAGGAGATGATTGTGGACTGTTGAATCCAAGCCCCGTGGCTTCCTCTCCCAATTTTGCTGGCCTGACTCCTTTGCTGCCCTCCCCTCTCTGTTTGGTTACACACAGAGATATATCAAATATCACCTTATACTGTACAGTGGCAGAGACTGCCCAAAAAATTATCCCTGCCAGCCAAACAATTTCTGTGAGGCAATGTAGCTAATTCCTGTTCTAAATTCTACCATCATCACACACAAGGTCACTCTCTCCATCCCTGAGAATTGACTACAAAGATGGGAACTAAAACATGTTGGGATGGCCCAAAATTTTAGATTTAAATTGCAAATACGCAAGGAAAGTGCCAGCTCAGTTCCTTAATTGTTGGTAAAATATACAGAAACCTGAAATGCTTCCCTCAAATGCAAATTCTGCAGTGTTTGACTGTGCAGAAGCTTCCTTCCCTGGGAGTTTGGGAACTTAGTTAACGATGCAACCACGTGGTCATTTATTCTAATTAATGTGAATACATTTGCATTTGCAGATCTAGCAGCTTTTGCAAGCCAAAAAACAGCCCACAGTGGTTTTACAGGGTGCACACAGATGTGCTGGTGCAGCACTGGACACACTGTTCAGGGCAGAACATGGCAGATACCCAGTGCTGGAGGCCCCAGACTGTGCTCAGTAGATGTTTTCCAACATCTCTGACCCATGAGAGGCTGAACTCACTGTGCAGCAGAAGTGGAAACTTTTTGTTCCAACAGAGACAGTTATCAGAAACTTGACTAAATTATTCACATTAAAAAAACAAATAAAAAATCAAGCACAGAGATGAGCCTCCTTGAACCTGCATAAATTAGAGCTGGTCCATTCCTCTGTGCTTTGTTCCCAATTGCTGTTACTTTCTTCCGCAGGCAAGATTTTATTTTGGAAGTCACAAGTTCTTAGTTAAAACAGGTTTAACTATTTAGCATCAGATTCACCCACCTACATAAAACTCTCCAACTGTTGAAGCTGTTAAAGGGACACTGTCAATTTCAAAACTGCACGTCTGTTTAAAAATGTTTTACCTTCTGTTGTTAGGAATGATCCCTAAGGTTGGGTACTTGAAAGGCATTAGCAAGAAAATATCTCCTTGGGGTATTTTGAGTATCATAATTTTCAGTTTTTCTCCCTAATTTGCCCAGGCCAATGATATGCTCTGATGTCCCCATGGGGGACTTGGGCTGAGGTGTAACTTCTTGAGCTCTAAATAGAGTTTTTTACCTAAGTGACTGCCTGTCCAGGTGATGCTGTTTTGTAAGTTCAAATAAAGGATACACTATACAGCAAACTTTCCACAGCATCAGCCCAACCCTTCCTGGGACACCACGGGGTTTGCATCCTGCCCTTCATCAACAACTCCACATCTACTAATTCTTACCAAACATTAATTCTTAAAAGGACTGACCAGCACTGGGAGAGGAGATTTCAGTGGTTTCAGGGATGTGGAAAAAATCAAGAGAGAAAAGTAGGAGTAAATGAAGAAGTAAGAAGATTTAAGAACACATGAGATAAAGCAAAGGGAGACTAATACCGTGAAGCAGCGAGGGAGAAGTTTTGTGGGAAAAGGAATGAAAAGCTGCTGTTAAAGACAGTATTATATTTTATATGCAGAGGGAGTCTTAGTTTGAAGTGGCATAAGATAGCAATGGTATTTCCATGCTTCTAAGTGTTTCATTTTGCTAACTTAACCTTCTTTTAGAGTATTTTAATGTAATATAGAGATTTGGGATGTTTTATTTTTTGTGAATGTAATGCATAATTCTGACTGACTCAACCTTTAATTCGATTTCCTCTTCATAGTTCAGATTAGAGGACTTAAATGGAGCAGCATGATACAAGTGAACTTCCTCTCCTTTAGCTGCAAAGCCATGGGAGATTTTGGCTAAGTTAGCTTTCACACAGCTTTATGTCTGGTGGAATAAATGGAAAGAGGAGGTAAGAAGTGCAGAGGGGACACTGGCAGGCAGTCAAGGAGCACCTCACACCACCAGTGCCTTGGGCTTCCCAGGCAGCACAGAGAGAAGCAGCCCCTGGAGAAGCCAAAAGAAACTCCTGGGATGAACTCGCTCACTGGCTCATCTCCATATTTTGCACAGTGATGTGTGCTAAAGGACACACCTGCTTCTCAAGCCAGCACAAAGTTGCTGCCTCGAGGAGCAGAACTGGCTCCCAATGCATTTTAGATGTTGTGTAAATTGCCTACATAAAGCCCTGTTGTCCCCATGTGATCCTTTGCAGGTTTTAAATAAGCAAACCAATGTGTCTCAGCAGTTGCATTTTTGGCATCATTGTGCTCCTGAGCTGCAAAAGAAGGTAGGACGTGTATTCAGAAAAAGATGAAAAGGGAGCCTTTGGTTACTTTCTTGTCTTTCTAGGATGTTCTGAATGCCAGCAGGGCAAGGAAGGTAACTCTGTCCCTCTGTTCTGCTCTTGTGAGACCTCACTTGCATCCAGCTCTGGGCCCCCTGCATAGGAAGGACATGGAACTGCTGGAGCCAGTCCAAGGTAGGCCATGAGGATGCTCTGAGGGCTGGAGCCCCTCTGCTCCAGAGCCAAACTGGGGGAGTTGGGGGTGTTCAGCCTGGAGAAGAGAAGGCTCTGGGAAGGTCTGAGAGGCCCTTCAAATGCCTGAAGCTGTAGGAGGATTTTGGACAAGGGCATGAAGTGAGAAGTCAGGGGGCAATGGCTTCAGACTGAGCAATGGCAAGGTTAGATGGGATTTTGGGAAGAAATTCTTGACTGTGAGGGTGATAAGACATTGGAACATTTGTCCAGGGAAGCTGTGGCTACCTCACTCTGGAAGTGTTCAAGGACAGGGCTTGGAGCAAGCTGGTCTAGTGGGAGGTGTCCCTGCCTATGGCAGAGCATTGGAATGGGATGATCTTTAAGGCCCCTTGCAACTCAAACTTTTCTATAATTCTCTGATTTTGTCTTTCTATAGTTTTATATTTTTAGGCATTATACATTGTAATAATAAAGTCCTCTTCCACCTCCTAAAATTAATTAAAGAATATATGAGTAAATTAATATTGACTGGGATAGACAGGTGGATTAATGCCTTTTTAGGGAGACGAGAGAAAGGAACAGACAAGAATAAACATGTAAATGTGCTAAGGCTCCATTCACAATCACAATTCATTATATGTCAGTAAAACTGCCTGAATAAATGCAAACATTTAATCCTCAGAGAAAGCAGTAATATATATCTCAGTAAATAACTGCATAATAGAGTTATCAGCCACCTGATATTTCTCTTCAGGACCAGTGCAAGGGACACTCATTCAGATTTCACTATCGCAGTGCACAAGACAGGAGAATTTTTATCAGTATCATGATGTTTTTCTAATAGACCTGGTTTTAAAAGTGAATTATGCATAATGGAAATTCAGGGAAAGGAAGGCTGAGTGTCTGTGTGAATGACTTTTGCTCATATTCCAGCATAAGCAAAAATATTAATGACTCTTCTGAATATAGGAAAGAAATTCTGTATTAGGTGACACTCATTTTTCCAAAAGATATAACTGCCTTACTTAATGCCTGATCTAAAGCCCTGGGAAATTTTTCTCACTTCATTGTACTCCCATCTTCTCTATGGAAGACATACTTGGTCAAACAGTTAACAATTAATTAAGTAAATTAAGTACTTTGGCCCCAACTTCTTTCCAGTAAGACTTGAGTAATAATAATGATATCAGTGTGTGACATATGTGCAATGAAGTCAGCATTTGACATAATACTTCTGAAGAAACTTTCAGTGAAGTATGTACCATTAATGATGATAAAGCTTAGAGAAAAGGCTTAAAAATCACATTCTCTTACTTAGCAGATCTGATCCTGATGATCTCAGGGAGGCTGTCAGAGATATGCTTGACTGCAAAACATATGTGCCTCAGAGCTGCAGAAGGGTAGTAAATAAATAAAAATTATTAAAATAATTTTTTATGGTATATTTTCCTAGTGACTTTAGTGAGAATGAGACAAGTTTCTGGGGATGGGAAAGCAGAAGACTTGTTATCCCTTAAATATGGTATAGGTTTAGTGCAAAGGGAAAACAAAATCAACCAGAAAAAAATCCACAGAAGTCTCCCAGCACAACTGGAGTGACAGCCTTCCCAGATGAAAGAGAGAGAAAGGGATGGAGAAAAGTATTTCCTGTGCTATAATATGAATGAAAAGTATTCTAAATGGTCCAGAGGGATTTGGAAAGTATCCTGTTGCTTTTGTTTCTGCTGTTTGCTCTATAAGTAAGATTTGTTTATTTGAAAATTAAAATAGATTAAGTTAATTTGAACATTTTCCCCTGTTGTGGTTTTATGATGTTGGCTGCTTTATTGGTGAAAAAAGCTGAACCTGCTCTGGAGGTTTGCTTAAGAGCCATTAGTGTGCAGTAATTTACAGCTACTCAGAACCATGCATTGAGCTCCTAATTGATTGCTAATGTTGATGCGCTTGATTGGATGTCAAGTTATGTGTAAAATTTATTGAAAATAATTCTGTTTCCTTCCTCTCTCCAACACCACAGACAGTAAATTGAGATAGATATGCAGGGTAGCTATATCTATTTCCTCAGGCCTGAATTTTACAGAACCTCCCACCAACTAAGGCCTTTTCAGTCTGTACAATCAGGATATTCTAAAACCCCTTACTAAAATAAGCAAAATATAATATTCCTGTGCCCTTTTCTCCATTCCCCACCATTTTGTACAAAGACATAAAAAACGTTGCTAGCACCCAGAGCCAGAGCTACAACTCCAACATTTCAAATGAGCAGCTTTAACCTCAGGAGCTTTGATATCAGCTGGAACATTAACCGCGATACTTCTTCCTCTGCGGGCTGCTCAAAGTCCCCATGGTCTTTTAAACTGGGAGTTACAGGTGCTGAATGGCCCATGAGGGATGAAAGAGTGACAAGTCTGAACTCTGCCATCCACTCAGGAGGCAGGGGATGGCACCCCAGGGAAAAGAGCAACCTGGAGAACAGTGGCGCTGCAGATGGCACCGTGTGCTGCCTTAACAGGATGTGGCAGGGTTTTCGTGTCCTGAGTTTGCCTGTGCTTCAGGCCATGCCCAAAAGGATCAGTGGAGCAAAAAGTTTTTCTAACTCCAAAGGAAATTGCAGCTATTAATTTATATTAAAAAAACCCCCAAAATATATATATGTATATGAACTCAGCAGTTTTGAAAGCTAGATCAGGATCAAAACATGCCAATGTTTACTTGTTCTCTAACTGGTAGGGGGAGAAAAGAAGTTATTTGCAAATATTTTAGAACAGTACTTGTTTCAAGCATTTGGAGCATTGAAATAGCACTGCTACCCCTCTAATAAAAGGAATAGTTTGAAAAGGCTGGAATTAGTGCTCCCTTGCATGCATAGCCAAAGAAAGGAAATGATGCTGGGGAAGGGTCTGGAGCATGAGTCTGACAGGGAGCAGCTGAGGGAGCTGGGGGGACTCAGCCTGGAGAAAAGAAGGCTCAGGAGGGACCTTCTTGCTCCATACAATTCTCTGGAAGAAGGGCGTGGCCAGGTGGGGGTTGGTCTCTTCTCCCAAGTCACAAGCAACAGGACAAGAAGAAATGGCCTCAAGTCGCACCAGGAGAGATTTAGACTGGATATTGGGAAAACTTCTTCACTGAAAGGGTTGTCAAGCCCTGGCACAGCTGCCCAGGGCAGTGGTGGAGTCACCACATGCAGAGGGATTTAAAAGTCAGGTAGATGTGTTACTTGGGGACAGGGTTTGTGCAGTGCTCGGGGAATGGTTGGACTCAAGGATCTGAAAGTCCTTTCCAAACTATGTGATTCTATGGCTCTGTTCTATCAAAAATGGAGAAGATTGGAGAGGACAGGAGAGAACTAATACTTTTGATAAAGTTGATGCAGGAACATCAACAGCACTGTTGGCATTCAAAACCTTAGAAGCACTTTTGTGTTTGTCTATTCATGTCACAGAGCACTTTTTAATCTAGATGGTGGCAGAGATACAGGAAAAAATTTACAGTGTTTATAAAATCCTTTTCCCCTCCTCTCCAAAGATGAACTAGACAGAAGAGAGTAACTCATATCAAAAACAAGGGGACAAGATCAGGTTTGATCCAAGTGCTTTTTAAAGTGTCTCATTTTGGAGGAGATGTGGGATGATCTAACCAATACTTCTGTTTCAAAGATTAACTGAAAAAATTAGTTTTCAAAAGCATTAATACTACCAAGCAAACAGCAGAACATTTCTTAAAGTCTGTGACGCGATGATATTAATATTTCTTCCATGAATGTCTTTTTAATGCCCCTCCTGAGACAGCAGCAGGATTGGAGCACATAGTCCCTGATTTCACAGTAATTTACACTTCTGCCTGCTCCCTCCCATCCCACGAATGCTGTGCAGGTCCCTCCACAGCAGTGCAACGTGACAGACACTCCCCAGGGTAAACACTGAAGAGCTTTTGTAACACCAACCTGCTCCCCAGGAGATCTCTCAAAGGAAAAGCCAGACTACCCTGCAGAGCCCAGTTCTTTCCATGAGTTAAGTAATACACAGTTGACAAAAGAGAGAAACTTTAGAGAAGTAGGGGCCATGTATAAAATTGATTCTTTTAAAAAACCCTACAATATTTAATAGGGATATTTGGAAGGAAACATTTCAGCAGTTATTGTTGCTGTATTTTGCTGTCTAAACATCCTATTCTGTCCTGTCATCATGTTCATTTTTCAGCTGTCAGTGCCAGAGACATGCAAATAGTGAAACAGCAGCATGTCCAAATTAGCTTATATAATCCTGAATAGAGCAGAGTAAATCATTATTTAGGAACTATGTATCTGGAAAACCTCTCTCTGTGTTTTTCCTATTCAGAATATACTTAAAAGAAGTTCAGAATTTACATGAATTAATTCACATTCTGGTTTTGTATGGAGAATTTCCAGTTTGCAGTCTTGTCTTGAGTACCTCTTCATTAGGTTTTAGTAGTTTGTGTTTGAGGAAAAGGCTGTGGCAGAACTCAGTGCTGCTGCCTGGGAACTGGGAGAACAGGATCACATCTGGCAGGGATTTGGCCTCAATTCTTCTGTGCCTCTGACATCCCCCTGAAAGATGATGAGAATGTGACAGTCTTTCCCCGGAGCCCAGAGGAAGCTCCTTTCCTTGCAGAAGTGGCGAAATCCTGAGAAAGTGACTGCAAATGGTTCACATTCTTGGGTACCACCTAGTGGCACCAACTTGGTTAAGGATGGAAGTGAGTGATTCCCAGAGCCAGGGTTTGGTTATGGGATCCTGACACCAAGTTTGTGTCCTTACCAACTGATCTATCAGAGCACATCAAATGTGACCAAAAGTAACTGTAGGGAGCTCCTGAAAAGAAACAGGGTAAATATTCACTGACATCATACAGAAATATTTATTCCTGTGGGATCACAGTAATCCACATCCCTAATTTTATTGTAGTGGTCACTGGATTATTTTAAGCCTTTTTCCTTAAATTGCAACCACTTTAATAGAAGCTGAGTAAGTGCCAGTCTGCAGGTTGTTACCCCCATGGAGAGTATCTCCTAACTAAAGAGAGCAGCACACCAGACTCCTCCTGTGGGTGTGATGGTTCATCCACCACCAGTATAAACTATTTGCAGACAATACAAAATGCCTTTATTTTATAGGTTCTTTCCCCAGCGTCCTGAATGAAATGCATATCACTAACCTATTAAGTACAAATCGCTTAAAGATGTAAATTTTTTATGACTTGCTAAATGTTAATGTATGACTTGTAAAATGTTAAAGTAGTAAATAGCGTCTTTGAGCTCATACACACTAAATTTCATTCTCTAGCCCTGAGCATTTAAGGTAACAGTCACAGGGTATTAGTCAGAGAGATTTCCATAATCCTCATTTACTTTAATTTATTTTTGTTAAAATAAAAAAAAAATTAAAAAAGAGATAATTAAGAGTTAATGTCAGTAGACTAGAAAATAGGCCATTGTCAAAGGATAATGGTTTTCTACTAATAGGAGACTGTTGAGACATTCCCTAAGAATAAATGTTATGAAATATGAAACACATGATACAATACCACAATATGTAATTACAGCTATTTTATGTCAGCTGTTCTGAATGACTCCAGAAGACGTTATCAAAATCTGATTAATGTTTCCACATTCGACACTTCTTGATTTATTGATGTAATAACCAGCTGAGAAGGTCTCCTCACAAAACCAATTTATTTAAAGTTTGCCATAGAAGCTCCTATATACCCTGCCTTCCATCTGCTAGAATATTTCCTATATTTAGAATAATATACACATAAAAATGAAAGCCACCAAGTGGAATTTGTTCTGGCTGAAAATATCAGAGGCTGGTATGGTTATTTGTTGAGAAGGGAGCAAGCTAGTTTCCAGAGAATATTGATGAATGGTCTCCAGATACACAGCAAAGAGCTAAATTCAGAGGTGTGAAATTAATGTGACTGCACCTGTGAAAACTAGCCATGAATTTGATCCAAAATGATATATTATGAATATGTGGAGATAGCAAAGATACCCAGGGCCTTGGAAGAAATACCGTAGTAAATCATGAAGATCCCAGCATTAAAAAACCCCAAAACACCAAGAAAACACAGGTGCTCTTTATGCCTCCTTTGTTTAGCTATGTCCAAGTTATCTAGGTATTTAACACCAAATGTTGATTCTGTTATTCATGGAATCTATTAATTTTCAGGAGCTGTTTAGGAATTGGTTCTTGCTGTCAGTACAGTTTCTCCCTTCAGGTCACAAGAGAGTAGATATGCTAAATATTTCTATCTTGTAAAATAAAGAGCATTCTGTTTCAGTTTTTAATAACATTTTGAGATCTACTCCAAGCGTGATTCATTTAAACAAAAATCAATAGGCTTAGCTGCTTCTTTTGAATCATTTAAGACAACATCTTTCCATTGGCTCTTCATCAGGGGCCAAATTCTGACCTGATTTATGCTCTAATTTACACTGCAACCCACTGCCTTTAGAGGATCTGCACATCGTGTAAATTAGCACAGATTTGACTCCAGGGATCTTTGGTAAGTGGCATAAATTAAGAACAGGGAAAATCTGCTCTCTTTTAAAACCCCATAAAGGTCAATACAAAATTGAGAGCAAGATGCAGCCCCAAGTCTCTGAGTTAAAATGCATTAAAAGGTTTCCTGGAGCAGTTTTATCCTCCCTGCCGCAATGTGTCCTCATTCTCCCGACCCGCGGTGCCTCATTCACATCCACCACGCTGGGACATGAGAGCGAGATGAGTCTGATTTTGCCCCCCAGAGGATGATATTTTGCACACTGTGTTGACTTCTAACTTGGCTGATAGCACCTGGCATCAGCTCAAGGCAAAGGTGACTGCGGCTGGAACAATCTTTTTAATCGCCGCGATCCCACAGGCTGCAACTTCCGTCCAAGGGAAGGATTTATGCAATTGCTAATCTGGGCATTTCATTACAAGTATTAATATTTGAGGACATCTGAGACTTATTCTGGAAGACAACTGCATAAAAAATTTAGCAGTACCAAGGAGCACTATTTCTTCTGGGTTTCTTTTTTTTTTTTTAAATTTTTCTTTTTCTGAGGAGCTCCCTTGTGGCAAGAGCACCTTCTCTCCCCTGTATCAGTCAACATGTGGGACAGGGATATTTGTGGCCAGTGTGGAATGCTGAGCTCTCTCTGGGTAATCAATCACTTCCCCTTGGTCACCACATAGTCAGGGCAGGTTGCCCGCTGCTGTTTGTGCTGACAGGGGTGCTTTGGCACAAGCAGGAGGGACGCTACAGAAGGTGAGATGTCCTTTAGCACTGCACAGCTCACCAGCTGAACGGAGGGATTGCTTGGAATTGTTTCGGGTTTTCTTAATAAGCATCAGCACTATTTGCCTGTAAGACCATGGGGCTCCTTCACAAGGACCCAAATGCTCGAAGCAATGCTCAGCTGTAGCATATCCACAGTTTTTATAAGGAAAAATGTATAAAAGAATCACTCTTCAGCCGTGATGTGCAGTAATCTCACACAGCTTGATTCACCAGCTTGGACTAAATTTATATGCCCTGTGAAAATAGGTCCTACTGCAAAATTTCACATGAAGCCACAGACTGTGCATTAGCATTCAATATTTTCACCTTTTCTCCCTGGAAGCAGTGACTGCAGTGTATATCATGAGATCCCATCAATGGAATTATTGGGATGCAGGAAATATTTTGACCGGTATAATCTACGATTCATCGAAAACAAGAAGTAGGGGACAAGACATCAAAACTGAAATTAAAAATCAATTTACTCTCAGGCTGCAGACAACGAGGCTTTCTGATGTGTGAACAAGCACAGCAAACAGCCCTGATGGACTGGGCTCTGCAGTGTGCTGTGGGCAGAGTTTATCACCCTGAGGTGAGGGGGTTTGTGCACTCCATGGATTCAGACAGCAATGAATTCTTTTAGGTTTTCTAAGGAGAAATTTTTTTGCAATCTTGAGAGAAGCACAGGGCTTATTACTCACTCATGGTAAGTGATGCAAATTAATGCAAATATTTTGTGTGGGCCATAGTAGAGAGAATTTTACCTTTAAAGAATAAGATAAATTCCTTTTTAATGCTAGACATGAAGCTAAGTTCAAGCATCCAAAGCACTCAGTATATTGATTTCACAAATGCAAGATGCCACAATGGGCCATGTAGTTCCCCATTCTATCTCTGGTTCTCCAAGGAATAATTTTCAAATAGAATTGAGAGGTTTTGTCCCTTTCTGAGTCATGCTTAACACTCCACCATGCCTGGCTTTGCAGGAATTAGCCTTCAAAAACTATTTCAGTGGGTGCAGAGATGCACTGTAGCTATGGTTTCCAGCATTTGATGCATTAATTGTTTCCTGTGCAAACAGAAGGGAACAGCAAGAATTGCAAACATCTCGCTGCAATACCTGAGCAGTGGATCCATCAAAATTCCACATTCCATCTACACATGTACCAGATGCATTCATAATGAGCATTGTCATTGCAGGCAGCAGTTAAACAATGAACTGTGATTAACCTCTGCCTGTGAAGTGCTGCCATTAATTTTGGCATTTACCATGGAAATACTTCCGGAATTTTACGGATTTGAATAATTCTATTGATATTTGCCTGGGCTTTTTGATTAGTGAGAAATGAATTATCTGAACATTCTAGAGTCATGAATATACAAGAGATGAGGAAATGTGACAATACCTTCCTCATTAAAATCGGCTTTAAGGCACAGGACATAGGGAATTAAAAATCCAATCTAGCTAAACTATTTATAACTACCTGATACTCTTTCAATCACTTTAGCTAACATTAGGCTATTTTGAAATAGACATAAAATAAAACCCTCAACACACTTAAATTCACTGACTTCAAAAGCATCGAGTTATCAATTATACTCTGATATTTTTAAGGAATAAAAATTGAGTGAGGGATAAATGAATTAATTCAAGTTTAGCTATTCAACTATACTAATACTCATCTGGTTTCAGTTTCCCAAGTTTTCCATCTGGGTTCATTTTCTGAGGTGAAATTCATTTTCATTTTACCAGACTCTATCAGAGTGGATTTTAGAGTTCTCTAACTTAGATGAATTAGACACGTATAAAAATTGGCCAGAGGATGAATGGGACAGGAGTTGGGGTTGTTTATAAAAGTCTGACAGTGTTTTTTACCTGCACTTACTTGAAATTAAGGCAAGAACTAAGTTTTCTGCTGTTAACTTGGATTACTGTGAATTTCTAGAAGCTTAGTCCCCAGTAACATATTTCATTAAAAAAACAGACAAAACAAACAGTACCCCAGTTTTATGCACAAAATCATTCAAACAAGTTAGGAGATTAATTTTAGGAGTAGTAATTTTGACAACGTAGCATTTCATTCAATTAAGGAAAATTCAGATTTGTTTTTAACACTTATAATCTATTCAGACAAAGTCAAGGTCCTTTTGGCCTCATGAGTTCAAACAAATGTCAGATATTTGAGATGGAGGGATCAGCCCTTCCCAAGACAAAACACACAAAAAAAGGGCACTAAATATAACAACTGGGACATAAAGAATGAAAAGCAATGAACATTTCTACAAAACAACACAAAAATAACATTTAATAGATGAGGTAGTTAAGAAACAGCAACTCCCAACTGTCCACTGAGTTATAGGATGTCTACCTGTACTGGCAAATTTATTGAATTAATAATTAAATTTTATACATTAATTCTCAAATTAATATATAACATAGAAAGTGAAGAAAATCTTTAAAAAGTAACAGAAAGGGGAAGTCAAAAGAGTGAAATATTTGCAGTTGGCTGACTACTTTTAAGATTTTTAAAAAAATACAACCAAAAACTTGGTTCTGACTTTAGGCAAACCCTCAGCAAAAATATCTTCAAAAAAGGTCAAGAAAAGAAAAATCATGGGGCTTAGTTAAAGAACACTACACAGAGGAAAATTAGAAAGAATAAGACATCCTTAAAAAAATCAAATCCAAATACTGGAAATAATAGAAAGCACTATGAGCTCTGTCAATTTAAATGTGACAGCACAGTCAGGCAGAGCCTTCTGCAAGGAGCAGGGAAAGCATTTCACAGTGCTGAGTAACAGCAAGATCACAGCTAAAGAAACTACAGGTGCAGAAGTGGAGTGGGAAGTCAGTACTCACTCACAGGAAAGCCAGCAAAATTCCAGGATGTGCTGAAGCACAGAAAGTGAAAAAGCAAAGTCGTGCAGTGCTGTGTCACCTCACAAACCCACAGCACTCACATCCTGAACAAATACTGGAAAGGCATCTTGGAGTGGAAAAGCTTGGAGAAGATGACTGGAGATTTAATAAATGGGATGGCTTCTGTGTGAAGATCAACAAGACCTGTGGTCTGGCCAAAAATGCCTTTTATTCTGTTCTGCTCATGGCAAAGGCTGGCAGCACGTGGCCAGTGTCATTTGGAGTGCTGGCACTGTCAGTCAGTAACTATTTGTTTGTGTGATGCCAAACCTTTGATAACATAAAAATCAGAGGTAGCACAAGTGAATTTTGAATAGTTTATACCATAGCTTGAGCAGAATTTAGTCAATTTGCCTGATCCATGATTTAAAGAGCCTTTACATTATCAGATGTCCTCTGTGCCTTGAATTTAGGGCTTTCTCACATCTGCATCTCACCAGTGCATAGTAAGATGCAGGTTTCCAACTTCTCTGCCTTGGCCACTTTGAGACTGGGTTCCCTCAAGGTCTCCCTATGCAAAATTCCCTGCAGTCCCTGGGGTAAGAGATGGAATTGCACAAGACACGTGTGCTCCTGAGGGCTCTGAGTCCTGCACAGCTTTTCTAATGGCTTCTGACTTGGATATGGGGTGGCATTTTTTCATCTCTTAATGCCTGAATGCCACTTGACCTGCCTGCAGGAAAGGCTGCAGCTCCTCCTGAGCAAGATCTCCAGCAGGATAGAACCCCTTCAAAAGCCATTTTCAGTGTTAGGACTTCCTAATAATTTCCATGTTTAAGAACATTTAATGTACCCAGAAATTATTCCTCTCAGGTAACAGAGAGCAGGTCTAACACAGATCCCCTTGCTATTTACCAAAGTAATGCTGATACCAGAGATATTTCAGTGAGGTTTCATTCCACACTTACTCTGCAGACCAGGATGGTTGTGCCTAATGCAAATCAAATTGCAGGTTACCCTGAAAAGAAGGTAAACAGCTAATGGAACAAACATTTTATTTAACATCATCTATTCCAGAAGTTTTTAAAGCTGACCTCTAACCCATCCTTGGATTGCACATCCTCAGGTTCACACATTGTGCCATGTGTGACCCTTATACCAAATATTGGTGCACTGATGTTTCGTGAGAAAAAAAGCTGTATTTTAATCTACCAGATATTGTATTTGAACAAGCAAAAAAATGAGTAAACCCACTGCTTTCTGACTAACATTAGGTAATCAAACAAGAAACAGAAATGATACAATTTATTCCAAGAGGGGAACACTTTGCAAGCCACAAGTTCTCCATTATAATAGTTTTTATATGGCTTCATTTAATTTTGTTTCCAAAAAGCAATAAAGCAGAAGTTGTTTTCACAATGCAGACAGAAAATTGATTAATTAAGTGTTGATCATTGTCCAAGGGTACTTCAAAATTTTTAAACTCCTGCATATTTAATAGGAATTTTGGTTTTATTTTAAATAAAAACCCCAATAACGAGATTAATGGTTAACCTGCTGATGATTTACAGATTGCTATGTGCTATTATTTCTGCTACAATTATCCATTATGCTCTTCTGTTTGCTCATTCTTAAAAGTCAGACTTGGAACATTTTGGTGCTTTTTTGCATTGATTGCTCTTTTTGCTCACCTTAAGTAAACTACTGTATAGCTGAAAATGAGAATCTGAATATAATAGCATATTGCAAGCAATTCACTGCTTGTACTGCTCGTTTCAACCCTTTAGTTTTTTTTTTCATTTTCAATTTTTTTGACAGGAATGCAATTTGCATTTTCTTATTAATACTGATAAGAAGCTGGACATTACAGTTATTGGAAACACAAGTCAATTTGGTTTGCCCTTCAAACAAAATACTCCTTTGTTACGAGACTTGGCAGCTCTGCGGTGGGAGATTGATAGGTCTGAATGCTGAATTCTTTGTAACCAAAAGGTTACCAGCAAAGACTATTTATACTAAAGCTGAGAGAGAATCTGAGGCTACCTGAAGGTAAAAATAAGAAAAAAAAAAAAAACAGAAAAAAAAAAAGAAAAAAAAAGAATATACCTGTGAATTTTAATTCTAAGTCCTTCTGAAACAAATGTGAATTTTAACCAGTGCACTCAGTGTACAAGAGAGAGTCATTGCAAGGAGTTCTTGGAGTGATGCTGAAGCAGAAAGTACAAAAGCACCTTCTGCAAGAACACAAATCCTTTTTAAGGGAAGGGGATTTTTATATGCAGTCCAGCTTATAGGGGGTTTATAGCCAAGGTAACATAATTTTATAGACAATGAAACCAGTGCCAAGCAGATAATAGGCTGCTGTACTTAGAATATTTGTTTTTCATAAAAAATGCAAGTCTAGTGCCTCCACTTCTCTTGCTAAGAAACTGGATATTTTATTTTTAAAATTTTGATAGAAAAAGGCTTTCTTCCTCCTCTGTTTTTGTAGCTGTTGTTTTTTTGTTTGTTGGGTTTTGTGGTTTTGTTTTGTTTTGCTTGTTTTTTCATAGGAAGGTTTTCTTCTCAATCCCAATGTCCATATCTAAGGACATAACTTGATTCAGAAGCAATAGAGACTTAGGCTTCTTAGTGCTTTTGTTCTTCTTTGTGATTGAAAACTTCAAAAATAATATTTTTATGTCTTAAAAAAGGTTGAGAGAGGAGGGGGAAGAATGAGAGACAGCACAAAAGAGAATGAGAAAGAAAATGGAGCAGACCATAAAACTACTTTTTTCCTTTGTTGTCATTTTTATTAATTCTTCCACCTGAAACTTAAGTCCCAGAAGTACTGGAAGAAATATCCACTCCTGAATAAATGTCTCTCTGTTTCAAAAGAACACTCTGCTACCACCCTATTACTGTGGATAAAGAGAAGTACCCATTTCTGGTTGTTTGTTGAGGTTTTTTTCTGCAAACAAACAGGAATAATCCAAACAGTGGTCCAAGCCCATTGCCTGTGATAACACTGTGAGTTTGGCTGCTGAGTTTTTAGGATTTGGGCTTTGCAAGACTGTATGGATGAGTATTTTCCTCTCAGGATAGGATCCAAGTGTGACCAGTGAACAATTCAGGCTTTGCACTCACAAATTACAAGCAGGTCATTTATTAGAGTCCAGCCTGGGCTCTGCCTCACCACGTGGTGAATGCCTTTATTGATAAAGATATTATTTTTATTTAGACACATGCCCCTGGCAATGAAAAAAAAGAACCAAAACCAAAAAGAAGTGATGCCACACAGTCCTTTGGTGCTTAAAATAGAGTTTGCTTCTAACTTTATAGAAACACATCAGGGCTCGGAGATCATATGACATCAATTTGATTTATATAAACTCCCTCCACTGTTTGTCTTTGTAGGTTGTACTAGACTTCAAGGACAGTTTTCATGTTGGAATGACAGAATGGCAGGATTCAAGTAAACAGAACAGTCAGGGTTTTTTATTTTCTTCTCCTATTTAATATAATTGCTAGGGTTTTTTTCTCAGAGTGACCCTGAAAGTCATCTCAGTGGTAATGAAATTGAGCTGCATAAAAAAGCTGTCTGATTTGAAGAAAAAATTAAGGTCCCAGTTTTTCATAGGTAAGGAGCCCTTCACAGACTGACAATTTGTTTTTAAATTGACCATCCCCAACAGAATAGATGCCTTTATTACAACAAGCCCTACAGTTTTCTTGACGAGTGGATAGAGAAGAGAGAAATATGTCTTGATCTGCCATGTTTAGTTAACTTAATATCTGTTTTCTAACTTCACCACTCCTGCTTATCCTTCCAGCCAGGCAGCTCAGGGCTGCTCCTATTCCCTGTGTCCATGAGCCTTAAAGGAGGTGTTAGGAGGATTCCAATTGAGCAAACTGTACATACAACACCTAAAAAAGTAATTGTTTTTTATAAAAATAATCATAGAATCATGGAATGGTTTGGGTTGGGAGGGACCTTAAACACCATCTCATTTCATGGACAGGAACACCTTCCAGGATTCCAGGTTGCTCCAAGCCCCTTGAACACATCAAGCTTGGCCTTGGACACTTCAGAGGTGGGGCAGCCAGGGCCTCAGCACCCTCAGAGGCAAGAATCTCCTCCTGATATCTAACCTGATCTCTCCTCTTTGAGCTTGAAATCATTCACCCTTCTGCCAGTGTAAAAGTCACTCAGCAATGCTGGCCATGGGAGTGAGAAAATACACTGAGCTCAGCTCAGGAGCTTAGGGAGTGTCCAGGGGATAATCCTTTGGTCATGAGGGAGAGTTCAGAGCACCCAACAAGCCATGGGGAGCTGGGATGGTGATTCCTCTTTCCCTGCAGGTGTGGGCACCCTCAGCTCTCATTCTCACAAATTTGCTCCACATTCACTCTCCAATGTTGCTTTACTCAGTGCATTCCTTGGCCACCTTAAAGCTTTAAAACATTCTCATATGGATAAATCTATCTTCCCTGAGGAACAGCAGGTGTTTAAAACATTCTCATATGGATAAATCTGTCTTCCCTGAGGAACAGCAGGTGTTGCCCAGCATTCATAAGATACATCCTATTAGATCTATAGGATATTAATTGTATAGGCCACGCTTTCCACCCAAATTCTCTAACTTTAGGAAGGACTATGCCTTCCCCCCAGCTTTGCCACTGTTGTCTCTTTACAACACTACTGAACCATTCCTTATCTATTCTGGTATTCTCACATCTGAAATGTTAACAAACAGAAAGTCTGATGCTCTTCATGCTGGAGCCAAAGGATGCTTCGCTGACACCATAAAAATCAGATGTATGTGAACCGGGCCAATTATTTGTAGATATTTTTTGCCTTGACTCTCTCCCAGCATTAATTTTTCATTTTAATTGAAAGCAGCTGAGTTTAACTAACACAGCCTGTTTGCTTTTGGGTGACTTCTTCAATCTCTGACAGTAGTTGGTACATGTGCTGTCTCTTCAACATACCACCATACCCACCAGTTACTTCTGTGTTAAATTATATCCAGTAATGATTTTTTCCCAGTATCAATCAGAATCCTAAAGCAGAATGGATAGCTAGACGTAGGAGTCAAGATTTTGATTGACAGTGAGGAGCAAACAATATTTCCAGCTCAATAAATGTCAGTGAGGTATTGATAAGCAAGATAAACTGTAATAATCTCTGGAGCAGAACATTGTACAAGAATAGTAAAGAAAATATATATAAAAATATTAAAATCCTAAAAATTTAATTTAAGTGGAAGAAGCAAAATCAACTATTTGAAATCTTTTGAGCATTTCTGTAAAATGTGGCTCACAATTCCATATGAACAGATGTTATGGAAAAAGGAAAAATAAAGTGCTTGTTTTCATTAATTCTGTAGATGTAATGAAAGGACTCAAAAGAAATACAGCAATATAAAGGAAAAAAATGTTAGTTTTGTATTCCTGAAATTAAAGTTCACTTCTTATACCCAAAATATTAAAAGAATAATATGTCTAATATTGTCTATAAAAGAGTGATATGTCTAATATTATATCTGGTCTAAATATAAGGGCAATAATGTACATAACAGAAATCACTAAGGATCATTTCCAAGAGTTAGACAGAAACAAAATAAAAGGAACCATGCACAGAAAACTGTGTGTGAAACAGATTCCAAACTGTGTGTGGAAACTCTCTCTTTGTTTGGTGCAGTTGACCAGGTTTACAGGTGGATATATTTGGGATCTCTGGACATTCATTTCCATGGTGCATATATTACATGGCTCCAAAACCTGTTAAAGTTGAGTATTGTCATCTACATAAGTTTTCTTTCCTTTTGGGGCAGGGCAGATGGGAAATACAAAACATCGATTTCTTGTGCCTAGGAGTCATCATGTCATCCTCTCATTAATCAGAGGTAAGTCCAGTCCAAGAAGATTACAAATTTTGTAGCCCATCCTTATATTTTCAGCCTCTAGAGATCTTTTCAGGGAGCATAGCAAACCAGCAGTCAATACTTGGACTTAGGGAGACCTGGATGAATAAACAGGTGATCTCTCTCCTTTCTAAAACCTGTCATGCTGCTCTACAACTTGCTTCAATAATCCAGCACGAAGAAAATGAACCAGTTCAAAATTTTAAAGTGATTCTAAATCTTGAACTTCTGTGCAATTTTCTAAATTTATTTAGTAAACCCTTGATTTAAGTAGTGGATTCACACCTTATTCTCAGCTGAGAAACTGCTTATATTTTCCCTCAACTTGCATAAGAGGTTGCAGACAAGAAGGTTTTAGGGAACCTTCTGTGCCTGTGAGGAGGTAAGAGGTAAGGTGAGTCTGACTGACAACGAGTTTTTGATGTAGAGCAACTTGGAATGATGTTTTGGGGATAAGAATATATTATTTCTTTTGTGACAGAATATTTTTGCACAGTGTAAAAGGATACAATGATTTATCTGCCTGCTCATGTCTAGTGGACAAAAATCTATAAGGAAACAATGTCAATTAGTCTTCTAGTGGCACATTATTATTTTGGTAGATTCAGAAGCAGTGCATCTAGATCAAGGCTTTAAAAAGTGTTTTGCTGGGGTTTTTGTGGGTTTTTGTGGTTTTTGGGCTTTTTTGTGAAATATTTTGTTTTCTGTAACAGAATGTCAATACCTAGGAAGGAAATTTTTCTAGGAGACACAGAATATAGTTATTTAGGAAGGAGAAGACTTTCTGAATCATAAATATCCTTCTAAAAACTCAGTGTCTGTACTTGATTTTAAATCACATAAGAAAACTATTATATAGGGTCATATCAGAGGTTTCTCTGCAGCCTAAAATGGTTACTTTGGTCCAGGCCTTGTTTGTGATTAATCCTTTCAACATCTGTGTGACATTAGAGTGCATTAAAGCCTATGTCTAAAAACAAACTACAAAGGGAAGATCTTTTGCATTGCTAAGTGCTCACTGATTTCTAGTGCCTCCATTTTGGGGAGGAAGGGATGTGCATTCATCAGAGGCATCTAAAACTTGTTCAGAGATGTCAAAATTACTATAATCAGCCTCCACTCATAATCAGCTTCAAGGAGTAAGTATTCAGCTAATCTAAAAATTGATCTCAAGAGTGTCTCCAGCCGCATGTTCAAGTGGGACCCCAAATGAGGGAGCGCCCTTGGGACTCTGGATTCACTGCTCAGCCAGGGAGGCTCCAGCACCACAGGGAATCGACCTCCTCCGCCCCAGCCTCATCCTCCAGCAACTCCTCTCCCTCAACTGGGATCAGTTAACTGCTGTGGGCTCTGCTCCTGGCCATCACTGCAGGCTGATGCAGGTACAGCCACCACGTGCATGGATCTCGGGGCTGTGTTTACAACGGGGTTCTGTGCTCAGCACCAGGTCTGTGGCCCTTTCCTTTATTCAGTGAGAGTAGGATGGTCCTTCCCTATAGCCAAATCATGATCATGGCAGTCTGACAAGTGCTTGATATATTTTTTCCACACTTGTGGAAATGTTTCAGTTTTAATGTGGATTTTTAACTAATGAAATTACCATATTTTGTCTCCTGTCTATTCACTGTCATCAACTTAGCTCAAAATAAAACAAAAGAATGTAACAATTAGGATTCAGTGTCTGGGAACGATGTTGCCTTGACTGAGAGCTCTGGAAATGGCATTGTCATTTTACCACAAAGAATAGCAACAATTTGCTCAGTGACACTGAAAGGCCACCCACGCTCTTTTACCTCTCACAACATTGATTTGATGGGATCCATCTCAAAGAGAGAGAGAAAGTAATTTTAGCTATGAAATTCTTGCCTTTTCCCTTTTCTGCAAGGCTGGCCACCGGTGATTATATGGTGTAAACACCTCTCCATCATCACACAGGCTGTGAGCATCAGCAGTGAGCACGGAGGATCACCTGAGATGGGGTAATAACAGCCTCCTCTCAGCAACAGAGATGACCAGATTGAAGCAAGACCTCAAGTGAATTGCACCTATATAGGACTGAACATGGATATCCATTCTGGGCTGCTATTAATTTACATTAAGGAAAGAAAAAAGAAAGAGGAAAATAAAATTAAAAAAAAAAGACAAGTGTTGGACTGACCAGTTTCACCTTTCTCTTTGTCATTTAAGATAAAATTATTGAAAGCCTTTTCCTTAGCCATAAATTTGTCATATTTCTTACATTTTAGGCTTTAGCCCTTTGCAAATAAAAAGATGGGGACATCTGTTACAAGATTAAATCCTTCTTATCCTGTTACCTATCCTCTCAACTATTTTCTGCCTGCCCAGTTCCCTCACAAGTGTCTCATACTTGCACTTTTCCTCTTTTCTACTTTTCCTGAATGACAGCCCTGTATTGATCTGGCAATAAAAAATCTCCTGATTTAAATCCCCTTCAGGCTTTTCCTCTGTCGTGACAACTTTGGGAAATCATCCAAAAGAATGGAAAATTATTTGGATGAGGAGAGGCATGAAAAAGTGTATCTTTAAAGAGAACAAGTGTATGTAAGCCCCATGTCCTCCCTCTTTTCTGGCCTTACAGAACTGCCTTTTTTTCAGAAGCCACTTAGCTCTCTGGCCTCATTCTTTGGGGAAAAAAAAGGAAGAAACAGGGCTAAGTAAACATGGCAAAAAGGGCAAGGCAAAAGGGATGCCCAGCCAAGGGCCCTGAGTGAGGCCAGCACCACATCACTGAACCTGAGGAGCAAAACAAGTGGTGGGACATCAAGGGGACCCCATTAATCACTTCACAGACACCTTTAATGCCATCTTTCAATCTCTTTGGGGATTTCTTACATTTTTAATGACTTCCAAGTAATTGCCAAAGTTATTTGAGGCGGAAGATTCAGGTAAATAACTCATGGCACATGGATTACTGGTGGGGGTGGAAAACTTCTCCTTTCCTCAAGTCTCTCACCATATGGAGCTCTGAAAATTAAAGATTTTTGTTGTCATACTGTGCTTTAAGTTATTTGGGTCCCACTGAAAACAAATCAGGTAAACCAGGTGGGATTTTATTTTCTTCCTCCTCCTCCTCCATTCTCCATCTCAGAAGATGCATAGTGCATGAACAGTCTCCTTGTTGGAAATATTTCAATTCCTAACATGTTTCTCATGCTTTGTTGAATGTTGTTCTTAACTAGATCATTAAGTGCTAATATATTTTTATTATATTGCTTTTTACCACTGTGACTCAAGGAAGTCAGATTCTAGAGCAGTTATTTTAAATCTGGCTTTAGAGGACCTTGGATAGGATCCTGAATTTGAAACACCTTGTTATACCATCATAAAAACACATTTTGGTACTTCATGTTTGAAGATATCTTTTATTCATAATTTACTGTTGCACCTGATACAGGTGGATTTAATTCTGCTTTTCCTTCATGGATAAATGCATTTTTCAAATGGCTTTGAACCCTTTTTAAGTATGAATTTCCCATACAATATGTTGGGACAACTGTTTAATTAGACATGATTTCTTTTTTTTTCTCTTTTCCAAATTTTGCTTTCATGTGCTCACTACCCTGAGAATTATGTTTATTTCCCAATGTTAATGATACCAAAGGTGATAAAGCTATTCACAAAATAGTTGTTGTTCCATGTTTATCTTGCAGTTCCTCAGATGATTCCTGGCACTCAGTGGAAACCATGGTAAGTCCTGAGCTAAACTGCTAACTGCAACAACTAGGATGTAGAATTATGGAATTATAGAATCACAGAATGGTTGGGGTTGGAAAAGCCTTACAAATCATCTCATTCCACCCCCTGCCATGGGCAGGGACACCTTCCACTGTCCCAGGTTGCTCCAAGCCCCATCCAACCTGGCCTTGGACACTGCCAGGGATCCAGGGGCAGCCACAGTTGCTCTGCAGAACATACAGAGTGATCCTAAGTTATTATGACAATTGTTATCCTTAAAAGTTATGGATATTTTCGAAAATCATGAGTCATGAAAGGAGCTACATACACAAGTAAGACAATCATTTGATCAATCCCAATTTCAGTGCTATTGACTGCATATTCCTGAGGAACAAGGAAATCCATATATTGATAGTTGTCATCTCCAAAATCCACCAAATTGAATTAGTGTTAATTCACATTTCATTATAAAATTATTTTTATCAATCATCTAGGAGCTCTATGTAACAAAGCCTACCATGCACAACAGAGCCAGGAAATTAAATCAGGAAAACTTACAAAATACATTATCTAGATTAAACCTATGATTCTGCAGATATTTAAATTCAGCATCCACAATATTCCAGAAGAAAAAAAAAAATTGCAATTTGATCATAGAAGTACCCAGACTAGTCTCCTTTGTGTCATCTCCCTCTCCTTGCCGGTGGGAGGTTTGAGGGATGACAGCAGATATGTATTTCCCATGTCTTTGTGGGCACCTTTCAAAAATAGATGTGCATTACAATAATAATAAATTTCACATATTCTGAATGCTTATGAAAGTATTTAGAAAAATAAATAAATATATAATTAAATGTTGAAGATCTTTATGTTTTTTCTCAGTTCATCACCAGACAAACAACCAGCACTGCCTACCAAACCCAAGAACCAGTAGCTACAATTTCCTACCTTTGACACATGGATCCATAAAGACCAATGATAATTCCAGTTTTAAAAATATTTCCATCTTGTTCTAGATATAGTGATTGTACTGGCTCAAAGCTCCCAATTTCACCTAAAATTAGCTTTCAAATCTTTCTGAAATTTGGAAAAATATGACCTTACACACCTTAATTTTCTGTGAGTGTGTCAGCAATGTCACTTCACCCCAGGCAGAAGTGGGGCAGACACAAGCAGTTCCCTGTTTCATGTTGTGCCCCTCCTCCTTCCTTGCTCCATGGAAAAGCAGAGCTTGGGGGGATTTCTAAGAGCACAAGTGAGTGAGGTGTGCACCAGCCTGAGCTCCTACCTGGGAGAGAGCAGGACTCCCTGCACACCCCTCTTCTATTTGTGAGGCCATTTGTGCAAATTCATTGGGCATTTGTACACTTGAATCCTCTTTGTTGTGATGTTTGGTGCTGGAAAAGAAGATCTGGGAATGCTTTAGTGGATCCTGGTGCAACCACTCTCACAGAGGGTTTGCCCCAACCTACAGAGACAGGTATAGGGCAACTCCAGATACCCCCAAACATGCTGCAGAGAAGGATGTTGCAAGGATATTTACAGACAAACATCTGTTCTCTCAAATATAACTAAATATTCTCTTGCTCAAAATGTCTTGAAAATTGCTCATTCACAGTGGCTTTGTTTGCACAGTTCTGTTCTCTCAAAGCTTCCTCCATGCACACACACACACACACACACACACACACACACACACACACACACACACACACACACACACACACACACACACAGAGCCTCTGGAGGGGTTTTTGCTGACCCCTCCAGCTAAAAAGCATTAGAGCCACCACTGCTGGGCACACAATCAAAGCAGGCTGAGTTAGAGCAGTTGAACAGATTATACTTATTAGCCAAGTGACTGCAACTGACTTTGTACACAGGTTGGGCTTTTTTTACAATGGCAAGCACAACACTTTAGCTTAAACCTCTGTGGAGGTGATTTAAGGAAGGTCTGCTGCTTTATGATTTGGGCTTTGAAAGTGCATTTCTGTGGTCTCAGTCAAATAATTTAATTTTACCCCATGATGTTTCAAACACTTTCCTCTAAAAAAGAGAGAACGCTTGCTTGACATGAAGGACCATAAAATAATTAAAGATGGTTTTATTAACTGTTTATTTGAAATGCTGAAAGGAGATCAATATGTTGATTTGTATGAGCAGATACTTGTTTGCATGAGCAGATATTTGAGAATGTGAACAAAGTGTTAATGCTTTTTCCTAACTAATTAATACCTGCAGAACACTGGAAAAAAAAGTCCTACAATTCACTGAATATAGGAGTATGCAAGGCCTGAAATTCCCTTCAGTTAATTCAGGCAATTACTGCCAAAAATTTTTTTAAAAGGTCTGAAAGCTTCATCATGATGGAGTCACTGCAGTTACCAGCCAGGACAACCTGAAAACTATTCAATAATGGTAGTTTGGGTCCAATTTGAAAAGTAGCCCAAGACAGGAAGCAATTTTCTCATGCCATAAAACACTTTCAGATTACAAAAGTCCCATTCTGGGGTGAGGGAGAACCAAGAGGTTTTAGAAATTTTTACCACAACGCAAAATTATAAGAACTCACTGTTGGAGGAGTTCACACAAGGCGTGACTGAGCCAAGCTTGGCTCTTCCCCTGCCTGGTTTAGGGCTCCTGTAGACCAGTGTCTGCCAGCCTATTCCACATTCCTCTGCTGATCTTCTGCTGGGTGGGACTTTTCACAGGTAAATAAACAGGGTTTGTACAAATAGATGTGTAAGGATGAGGAGAGGAGGCTGAAGAAATATTTGACTCAAAACAATGACATGATCCTATCCCCAGGTGGGGACCATGAAACTCAGAAAGTCTTTATCACTATAGTTCCTCTCAGTATAAATGCTATTTTGGAAAAGGAATCTTGGAGGTCTTAATGATCCTATGGTTCTACACCCCAGTGGGGATACAAACTCATATATTTGAGGAGGGTTGTGTTCAGTTTGCATCACAGAGGTAGTTTTCTCTATATATTCCTTGAATTAGAATTTTCACCCCCAATTTGTGTAATATTTGAGGCAAAAGTTTTCTGAAAACTGTTACTTTCCCATAAAACACTTTTTTTTGGTACAGCAAGTCAGAATTTTCTAATTAAACATTCTGCTTAAAAAAATAATAATAAAAAAATCACATTTTTATTTTTTTTTCCCACCAGTAAAGTTTTTGGTGGAAGTTTTTGCAAGCTGGAGTTAAGTTTAGAAGACCATTGTCAATATGTAAAATAAACCATTTAAGCATAAAGTCTGCTACATGCTGAGGTCATGGTGGACTGACTTGACTTTTATTTGCTGCAGAGAGGCAACAAACTATTATTTTTCCCACCTTCTGCTCAGTCAACCATCTCAGCTCCTATTGATTCCAACAGAGATTCACTTGGTTTAAGGTTTGATTTGCAAGTTATACATTTTGCATTTGACCTATTACAAAGATACATTTTTACCCATATCCTCTATTTCTGTCCATGAATTTTAGTCCAAACAAAAGTTTACAAAGGAATAGAGCATCTAACTATATATATATTAAAAAAATATAAATAAAAATTTCCGTCCTTTTCAAAGCTACATTAGAAAATAAACGATTTTTAAACTATTCATAAAGACCCCTCATCTTTTCTATATCATTAAATAGATATAATAGAAATAGAAATTAAAATCATTATCCTTGCATTCATGACTTAGGAGCATCCATACAGAATGGGCTAGGCTTATAAACTTTGTGTCCCTGACTTAGGAAATTATTCAGTGTGATCATGGACAAGACCTAAAAATTATGCAGGTGCCTAAAGGGTGACTCAGGTGAAACTGAAACATCTCAGTTAAAGATTTTGCTCAAAACATCCTTCTGGATGTGAGGTGGCCTGGGCATGTTGAGGCTGACCTCTGCTACCCACAGCTTCTTTCCTGCACCCATCAAGCTGACCAGAACTCAGAAATCAGAATATTTGTTTTCCTTAAATCTCTTGAGGAATTTGATATAATAGCTGTTCAGAGATCACAGCCAACAAACATGTGAAGAATACAGATGAAGTGACTTTATTTTTAAAACTTGGCCCTCGAGAGAATGATTGGTAGTAGTGCTCATGTGTTATATATGCTATTTCCTACAGTATTTCCCCAAGGAATGGAGAATATATATTTGATTTCACCTTCTGCCAGGGAAGGTGCAAGCCCACATTCCCAGCCCCACAGTGCAGCTCCTTAAGCAGTGCACTGCAAGCTGCTGCTGGGTTTCTGATCTCAGGACCAGAGGTGTTTTCCAAAGACAGTTTAATCTAGCAGCAGAGAGTTTAATTGCTTCCAGCAGGGAAGGGAGCTGCACTCCAGGCTGCTGTGTCAGTACAAATGATCAAGCAGTTGGCAGCTCCACTGGCACTGCTGCTGGCCCTTTCTAAAACAACCCCCTGTCAGTGTGGGAAGGGATGGTCAGAGGTGCCTCTCCCAGGCTGAGGGGCTCAGAGGCACCATTCCCCCACCTCAGGCACCACTTGGCCAGCAGACAGCTAAGCTGGATGTGGCAGGATGGGAAAGGCTTCTCCCTGCTCAGCATTGGTTACCAGCACACACCACACTGCCCTTATAACTCCTTCCCTGAACAGCTCATGGAGACTTTCCCCGTGGTGTGTTCACCATCCCAAAGATGTTTTGTGCAAAACAAGTAGCCCTCAATAAACTGCATTTGTTGAAACACTTCTGAGGGTTTTTTTTTT